>JARFJB010002018.1:335000-647500 GCA_036346205.1 Vesta saturnalis
GCGAGGTGTAAGTTGAACCAAAGCGGTATTTCTAAATTGAAAGTGGGGTTCCCACAAGCTGTAAGTTAAATCGAACCGCTATTTATGAATTGAAAGTTGGATGTTGCAAGCCGTAAGTGAAACCAAAGAGGTATTTGTGAATTGAAAGTTGGTTTTTGCAAGCTGTAACTTAATTCAAACCGGTATTTTAGAATTGATAAGCTGTTTATTGCAAGCAGCAAGTTATGATTTCCTTGCTTTATTAAAATGCTATTTCAAGTATCCTGCGACAATTACAAAATGGCCGCCAAAACAAAAATGGCCGCCACCAATCAGATACGAGTGGGCATATTCGGGCGGAGTTTATAAACCAAAACGCAGGTCCTCAGGTCCTCCAATCAGAACGCCGTAAGCAGTTGCCTACCCTGCAGGGGCTGAACTGCAAAGAGGCTACTAACACCGCCAATAGGGCCCTAATTAGTGGGTGAGGACTCTAAATACGTGATCAAGGGGTTGAAAATGACGACGGAAAGAAACCGCCAAAAAGGAGCGGGAAATGGGCGAGGCCATGTGGCTTTCCCACTCCATCCTCCCATCCCGATTTTCACCCGCCCCCACTCCTTCTCCAACCAATCATGACGTAGTTTCCCCAAGTGACCCCCTTCTACTAAAAGTGGTAGACTTATCCTGATGTACAAACAAGGATTTCAATACACGAACTTTAAAGACACAAAAAATTCGTTGAATGAAGAATTATTAATACGTTTATTAAATACATAGCAAAAAAGTTTACCTCGAGTAGGATTTGAACCAGCAACATGTACTTTGCTAGAGTACCCTCTATCCAATTGAGCTATCGAGGTACAAGCCCCAATCGATGTAAATTTTGTCTTTATGTATGTAGAACATTTCGTTCATAAAAGCTTATGACTATTATCACTATTTAATTAAACAAAAAAAAACAATTATTAAATTAATATTTCCCATAATTTTTCTGATGTCTAATTGCTTAAAATAATTTTCTGCGACATTATAATGTATTTTAACACCTTGCACAAACTGGAATTTTCTGCCACTTTTTGCTTCAAACGTCCTATAATATGCAGCCTGTTTTGTAATAAGTTCATTAAGAAAATAAAAACAAAAGACAATAATTTATTTCAAACAGACGTTAAAAACTTCATGTCAGATAGAGGTTAATAGACATGTAGACGCTAACTTAAAAAAAATTTCAAAATCGCCCGCTTCTACAAAAATATCGATAATACAGCTTCAGCATTTTCATACTTGTTTAATTTTTACATTTATTTCGCTTTACATTAAAAAACTTTATAAAGAAAAGTTATGTAAAATTAAATTTTCTTTAAAAAATACGTTACACATTTTCTTATAAAATTAATTATTATTCAGATACTGAACTTACGCTTAAAATTTTTCGTTAGGAATTTTTTTGGCGCTAAATTACGCGTCGTATTAAAAATTTGCGTAAAACATAATTTATTTGTATGATTAAGGTCTATATCTACGCATTTTTATATCTTTGATATACACAGCTGTTTCCGAAATATTTGATAAATATCAAAAACAGTCCCTAATAAACATCTCCTCGACGCCGCTGAATATCTCCTCGGAGAGCGAAATTGAAACTGATGACGAATAGGAACTAGGCTTCGGACAAAGATAATTATTTAATTTGCACATACTGTACCTTGTAATATCACCTTTGTTTACACGAATTACATACTATTTCAAAATGGGCTGTATTCTAAGCTGTACATTCGAAATGTTCCAATTTCATCTCTTTTGTTGGGACCAACTTTCCATCTGAAATATAGTTTAATTATTAAGGAAACTCTTGATACTCGTTACTTGTACAAGAGGTGGATTATGTTCCAGTAAATACAAATTTAACTATAATACAGCATTTCTATAGCATCTACCGGTGACGACATTAACAACAAACGCTGATTCATAGAACACATAATTATGTTGCCTAAATCTTAATCAATGTACTTTTCACAAATGAGTCATACACAGACTATTTTTCATATTTATCTGTATTTTCTTTTCCAAACGATGATAAAATGAAAATCGGCGAATTGACGCAATTCATAGAGAAGAAAAAGCGCCTTCCACATAACCCTAGTGGTAGGGTTATATGGAAAGCGCTTTTTCATTTTTCAATATACAGGGTGAGTCATTAGTGCGCCGCCGGAAGATCCTGGCTTTATTATTAAAAATTAAAAAAATGATATAGCATCAGACTTAGATGTGCATCGAATAAAAATAGTTTCATCCCTATAGGGTGTTCCAAAATTGCAGGACCGGACTCAGCTTTGTTTTGTTAAATGGAACCCTATATTTATTTAATTTTATTATTATTTGTCTTGTTGAATGCTAAAAAACGGTACTTCGTTTTTAAATTTATTTTGTGGCGTTGCCAAGTTACAGCATCTTTTCTTTAAAAAAGTGAAAATTTATACCTATACTTAAATTGTTCTGAAGACTTTAATATTAACAGTAAAACTGTAAGGTTTGGCAGACGGGTAAACAAGACCTTGATCTATCTTTTGACCTTCATACTTCCTGATTATAATATACTGGGTGTTTACAAAATATGGTCAATTTTTGCAAATTTGAAATGACCATAACTTTTGTTTTTTAAATGGAACACCCTGTATTTTATCATGTCATCGTGTTCTGTTTTTAATTCTCTTACTTTTTGGTTAAGCATGTAGGTAATATACCTAACGTTACGCGTTCTCGAAATATTTAAGATTTGTTGCAAAATTAATGACAATTGTGACTAACTGGACGGTCTATACAAAGGTAATAAAGCAAACAAAAGAATCTGTATTTGAAAAATCATAAATTATTAAGAAAATTATAATAAGTTATAACTAAATAAAATGCTCGGTGTGTCCACCATTTTCTTGCAACAGGTGTGAATTCTCCTCAAAAAACAATCTTCAACATTTCGCAGCATATTTTGGTTAACCATTTGAAATGCATTCCGTATTCTAATTTTCATATCTTCTTTGGTGGAAGGAGATTCTTGGTATACTAAGCTTTTAATATAACCCCACAGGAAAAAATCTGTCAGATCAGGAGTCCGAGCTGGCTATCCTACTGGCCCTCCTATCCCAATCGATTTATTGGGAAACGTTCTGTCTAGATGTTCTCTAACAATGCGACTATAGTGGGGAGGCGCACCATCCATTAATGTTTCTTTCAAAAAAGTAAGGTCCAATTATATGGTTCCCTACTATCCCGCCCCACACATTCAAAGACCAGCAATGCTGATGATCTATTCTTCTAATAGCGTGGGGATTTGTATTGTCATAATAATGGAAATTATGCCTGTTCATAAAACCATTTTTGTGAAAGGTTGCTTCGTCGGTCATCAAAATGTGTTTAAACAAATCATTGTCTTGTCGTAATCGTTCCAGTGCCCACTGGGAGAATTCCAAGCGACTTTGAAAATCATTTGCATTCAGCTCTTGGACTAGTTGAAAATGGTATGGATGAAATTTATTTTTTCGAATAATCTTGGAAACACTAGTTTGACTAATACCTAAATCATCACTGAGGTTTCTTATGCTAACGTTTGGATTTTTCACTACACTGGTTAGTACGACAAATACGTTTTCTTCGTTTATAACCCTTTTTTCTCGTTATTTTCTTTCGTATTGTACATGTCCTGTTCTCTCAAATCTTTCTTTGAGTTTTTTTCCTGCGCTCAGGAAATCGTTGTTGATAAATTCTGGAAGCAAGAAATGAATTTCTTTCACCTTCGCCCAAAGCGTAGACCATGTCAATACATTCATCTTGTGAAAATTTCATTTTCCACACTAAACTGAGGAACTAGTGAATAACGTTTAAGCCAAACGTTAGGAATTATAAATCGCAGGCCTACTGGATGCCCTTTTTACACTTATTGCCATATTATAAAATTATGATTTTAAAAACTCGAATAAGAAGTAAACCTTTGTCCATTAGTGTTTATTGGACCATATTGTCAACAAGACATTTACGATTTGTAAATATTCAAAGCAAAAGTCATGATTATTTTATTAATTTTGCAACAAATCTTGAATATTTCGTGAATGCGTAACGTTAGTTGCTTAATAAAATAATAAAAAAAGTAAGAGAATTAAAAACAGAACACGATGACTTGATAAAATACAGGGTGTTCCATTTAAAAAACAAAAGTTATGCTCATTTCAAATTTGCAAAAATTGACCATATTTTGTAAACACCCAGTATAGTATAATCAGGAAGTATGACGGTCAAAAGATAGAGCAAGGTCATGTTTACCAGTATGCCAAACCTTACAGTTCTACTGTTAATATTAAAGTCTTCAGAGCAATTTAAATAAAGGTAAAAATTTTCACTTTTTTAAAGAAAAGCTGCTGTAACTTGGCAACGCCACAAAATAAATTTAAAAACGAAGTACCGTTTTTTAGCATTCAGCAAGACAAATAATAATAAAATTAAATAAATATAGGGTTCCGTTTAACAAAACAAAGCTGAGTCCAGTCCTGCAATTATGGAACACCCTATAGGGATGAAACTATTTTTATTCGATGCACATCTAAGTCTGATATAGATCGGGCGCTATAACATTTTTTTTTTTTAATAATAAAGCCAGGATCTTCCGACGGCGCACTAATGACTCACCCTGTATTTTACACTTTTCGTCATAGAACGTCAATTTTATACATGTATAATGTTTAACCATATTGCATTCCACTGTACGTTTGTGTAACCAAGTTTTGGACCACCATTTCGATATTACAATTCCTTGTTTTCAGTCTGTATCATAACTGAGGTTACGGCACAACTATGGTTTAATAATTTAATAATAGGGTATACGAAAGTAAAAACTGCGGACTAGGTGAAAATATCAGGGCATGTAATTGAACCACTAGTTTAGTACGTCAAGTTGCATGGTAGCGCATTGTTGGTAGGTACATAATCTGTGAATAATGCCAATAATTCCAAGGATATCTGGCAACGTTGTAGTAACCAAATAAATAGAATTAACGCGTTGCTATTAGTAATGCATCTTCATAATATAATAGTAAATTACGTAGAACTAATCTGGATGATATTAAATCCGTCTTGTGACAGATCGATTATCTAGTTACTAATTTAAACCATTACCGGCCATTGATGCGTATACGCATCATTTCGTTAATTAATTTTGTTTTGAGGTTCTTTTGCTATTTATTATTATATTGTTTGTGTAAATGTTACTAAACATATCTAAAAAGCTTATAATGGATATGTAAAGAATTTATTGTCATTATCTAAAAAGATAAGAAGAGCCAAATTGCTAATTATTAGTGTTGCACGTAACATGATCTTATCGCAATTATAATTGTTTTTCATTTTAGAAATTTAAAAGAATGAGATTAGCATAATAATTGCAAGTGATTAAGGTATCTAATGACACTGATAAAATATTTTAATGCTTCGTTGCAATTTTATTTCTATTGTGCAAAGTTAATGATGCGATTACGCATCAACGGCGTTAGCATGCATTTAAATACGTTGTGTCTCACACTACCTATTCATTTATTCTCAATCTCTCATTGAAAATAAATGCTGTTTATACATAGTTTGGGTGACCATATTTATTTTCAGAAAAATAAGTACAGAAATAAAAAGTAACAAAAAGTTGTATTAGGAATAGATAAAAACGGACAAATCAAAGAACTAAATGTAGAGTGACATAGCCAAGCATCAAAATGAGAATAAAAAATAAAATAATTTTTAATGACACATGCATATACATAATATATGTTCCTATGGCTATATTAGAAAAAATACAAACACATAAAATACTCTGGCAGAAATGTGTAATGTTATTTATTATTTTGACGTGCCTGCAACGTCATCAGTGGGGTCACCTTTGTGCCAATCGTATTTTTGAGAGCTTAGGATAGATTCCAAAATTTGCTTTCTGGTCTTCAAAAACTGGAACATTTCACTGCAAGTCTCATCGAAGTTTGTGTACACTTGCATCACAGCTTCTAGTGTCGATATTTTCATTTGCGATTTTTCTGCACTCCAGTAGTTATTAATATTAGAGAATAGTCGCTCAATTGACGCACTTGTTCCAGGAAGACAAAAAATAAACTGACATAAAATCTCACAATTTTTGAAATCTTCACTTGATCCAGACCCTTGATTCCTTTTAAATACTTCAACCCATCGATCTTCGGTAGCTATATTTTTCGAGTTCCACTCGGCAATTTTATCTTCTGACAGTTTAGCTTGTAATAGACTAACTTCATCGAAGAGTTCGTCCTCATTCAGTGTCGAACCCAAGTAGTCTTTAAAAGCAGCACATGAACACAAAATTTGATTCCATGAAACTTGGTTTCTCAAATTTATCCATTCAAAGAGCCTTAATTCATTTAAATTTGTACTCCAATTCTTCAAGTAACTCACACAACTTGAATAAAATAATCTAACCTGTGAGATGAAGACATCTCGATAGTTTAAACTACCTTCCCAATTGTCAAGTTGTAAAAGGGATTCTCTTACTTTAAGCGGCAAAAATAATTCATTCAAACGATTTTCAAGTTTATTTTGAAGATCGAAATACTCTAGAGCGGCCTCTGTTGCGCATATTTGTGAAACATAGAAGCAATGTTGTGTACAAACCACATCCAAATTTCGCCGGTGCGACACTCAAAAAATTGCTTCAAAATCATTGGACAATTTTCAATAGACAAAAAGTATGCTTTCAACGGTTCGTACATTTGTAGAATTGGTTCAATTGCGGGAATCAGACTTAAAAATCTTGTTTTAGAAAATGATAACATCTTTTTGTATTCAACATTTACAAAGTCGCAGAATTGTTTAAGTTGATTTACTCTCACTGTATAAATATAGAAATGCTTACATAACTTAACAACAATAACCTCAACGTCAATTGGTAAGACGTCCGTAGCATTTTGTACGCAATTGTTCAAAATGTGTAACACAACCAATGCCAACCAGAGGTTTGCCACGAGAAGCATTCAATTTTGCAAATAGGTTGTTCACTCCTTTCTTTTCATTCAAAATTTGTATTGGTATTATCAGCAGCTAATCCAATACACTTGTCCACTAAATTGTGGGTTTTCAAAGTATTAAACACATAACTATTTAACTGTTCTGATGGTTCACCAGGTAAGTCTTGCAACTGAAGTAATTTTACTTGAATACCTTTTTCACAATTAAAGTATCTCACCAACAAAGGTACTATTTTAATTTCTTTGTGGTTGGACGAATCGATCATGATGCTAACAAAATGTGCTTTGTAGATCAAGTTCCAATCGCAACTGGGATTCTTTAGCAAAACATTTTTACAATGGCTTCAGTTTTGGTTCGAGCTGCCATAAATTTGGGCTCAAACATGTTCGCTATTAGCTTTGATGTGCAATCCAAAGATCTAAAACTCTGCTGATGCTTGATCGTATGATACGCGAAAGTACCTTCCTTGGCTGCAATTAACATATTTTCAGAGCTGAAGTTTTCACTTTTGAAAAAAGTGTTTAGTGTAGCGCTTTTAGACTTCGTAAGTAGTACCCGGACACCTTAACGCATCTGGCAACACCGCTTTTTACGTCACAAGACCGCCCACGTGGGGGACCGGTTTTTCCACCCTTATTTTTACTCGCTTACGTGTAGGACGTGTTTTTTCACCCCTATTTTTATATACCCACGTGTGAGACCGGGTTTTCCACCCTTATTTTTACTCGCTTACGTGTACGACGCATTTTTCATCCCTATTTTTACACACTCGCGTGTGAGACCGTATTTTCATCCGTTTTTCATGCCTAATTATTTTATATACCCTCGTGTGAGACCGTATTTTCAACCTGTTTATCCCTAATTATTTTTACATACACCCACGTGTGGGGCCGTATTTTCAACCTTTCTTTTTATCCCTAATTATTTTTTACTCGCTTACGTATAGGACGTGTATTTTCATCCCTTATTTTTAATAAACTTATGACGCCGGTTAAAGTTGTCACCTAAACATATGGCAACACTGCTTTGGATTTTGACGTCACAAGACCGCCTGCGAGGGACGTACATTTCAACCCTGACAGTATTTTCAACCTTTTGTCTGTATTAAGAGCCCTTTTGGTGGTATCCCCTAAAGGATAGGCAAATGCATGCGCACGTAGGATCGTTTTTTTTTTTACCTATTTTTAAGGGTTAATAAACGGTAGGATATTTTTTAGTATTAAAAGAAACTAATCAAGGTAAAGATAACGTATACATTTGATTTAAAAATACACTATTAAATACTATAATGACAATAAACAGTTAATGGTATTGCATAATCAGTTAATTACCCTGTTATACAATGTGAATGTACGGTTTAGCGACTATTTAAAATGTGTTTATTAATATTTATTAGGATTCCGTTTTTTGTCAAAAAAGAGATTGCATGATTGTTGTTATTAAGTTTATTAGGTTCCTTTTAATCCCATATCTAGATTGTGGTCCTCTTGTGGTGAAAATTCATTTGAATATATTTTAAAATGAGATTGATTTAAAAATAAAACGTGTAATTAACTAATTGATTAACCTGCTTACAGCAATAGTAATTATCGAAAATTAAGGAATGTCGCTTTTATTTATTTACCTTTTTTAATACGTATTATTTACATGCAATATATTTTGGTTTTAAATATGAGTCACAATGTGTCGCAATCCTTTTGCTTTAATTATGGTCATAATTAATTCTAGTTGTCGCTCAAGGTAATCACTACCAAATTAATCTCATGTACAACAAGAAACTTAATATCAATAATGTATAACAAAGTATTTTTTATAATGCCATTTTTCGCATAGTTTAATGTCCATGTAAGGATCGTATTTTAGCCTTGAGAGATCGGATTTGGTCTGGGTCAGACTAGGGTTGGTCCAGTATCGGAGATTGTATTCTAAATTGTCTCCTGTGAAAGTTAGCTTTACAAAACACAGACACAACCACAAGCAAGCACGAGCACAAGCATAAACACAATCACAGGAACAATTACAAGCCCAAGAATCAGGACATGCACAAACACAAGCACAGGAACAAACACAAGCACAAGAACCAGTGAGCGCAAGCACAAACACAATGACAGGAACAATCACAAACACAAGAATCAACAAAAACATCACAAAAGCGCAAGCAGGTACATAACACACAAACACGAAAACGAAAATCGCAAACACGAAAAACGAAAACGAAAATTAACACGAAATTCGCAACACGAGAATGAAACATGCAAACATGAAAACGAACAATGAAATACGAATACAAACAACGAAATACAAACGATAAAATTTACGAAACATGAAACTGTAACGATTCACACAACGAATAACGAAAATTCGTAACACGAAAACGATTCACGAATAATTCCGATGATTCCTCGAAATTTCCCAATTCCCGTAAACTCACGCAATTTGAACTTCTCAAACTCACCATAAACGTTCCCCAATCTCACGACGTTCGACAACTTCGCCCTCTTCAACAACCTCGTTCCTCGTTAAACTTCGACATCGACGAACGCTCTGAACATTCTAAATGTTACCGAAACTTTCAACATATCAGTCCATCTAAGTAATCCTCAATCTTTCTGTTCTTCTTTCCCGTTTCCTCCTTTTCCTTCTCGTCCTTCGGTCCTCGTTCCTCTCCTCTCCTGTTCTCTCCGTTCTCTCGTCCTCTCTCGCTCCTCTTAGTTGAACATGTTAAAGGTTAACCTCAATCTAAACATTAATAATCTAACGACGGGCTTGAAAACTTTATACCTTCCATTCGGTTGGGCTAAACAAACAGATAAACAAGAAAATCTTTATTAAACCCTTCTTTTCTTCTGCACCGTTTTTCGTTTCGTTTTTTGTTGTTTTTGTTTTCGTGTTCTTTCGTTTTCAACTTCGTTTTGTTTGTGTTTCGGTTTTCTGTTTTCCTTTTTTTTTCCGTTTTCGTCTTGTTATTTTCTTCTGTTTTTTTGTTTCTTTCTTCCTTTTTGTCTGTTTCGTTTTTGTTCTTGTTTTTCTTGTTCCGTTTTGTCCTGTTCCTCCGTCTTTGTTTTTTTTTTTGGGCTTTTGTTTGTTCTTTTGTTTTGGTTTTGTCTTTGTTTCTTTTGGGTTTTTGTTTGTTACGTGTTTGAAACTTTTTAATATGTTTACTTTCGGTTTGGCTTTTCCTTTTGGTTTTCTTTTAAAAACGTTTTAATTGTCTTTTCATTTGCAACTTTTCGTTTTTTTTCGTTTTTTCGTTTTTGTTTCGTTTTCGTGCGAACGTTTTTTTTCGTACGATTTTTGGTTTTCGAATTTTCGTTTTTCCGGTTTTCGTTTTGGAATTTTCTTTTCTTTTGTGTTTAAATTTTTCTTTTTCTGTGGTTTTCGGTTTGGAATTTTGTTTTGTTTTCGTTTTTTTCTTTTTTTTTGTTTTGTTTTTGCTTGGTTGTGTTGTCTTGTTTTGTGCTTGTGTTGATTTTGTGTTTGTTTCCCTGTTTTGCTTGGTGTTGATTCTTTGTTGTGTTTGTTTGGTTTTGTTTGTGATGTTTTGTGATTTTCTTTTTTGGTTGGAAATTGTTTTTTTTTGGGTTTTTTTGGTTTGTTTTTTTTTTTTTCGTTTTGTGAAGAGTTTACGTTGTGTTTGAACGTTTTCGTTTTTTTTTTGTTTTCGGATTTTCGGATTTGCAAACTTTTTTACGTTAACCCTGATTTTCAGTATCTCGTATTTTTATAACTTCGTAGACTGTTTTTACCTTTATTCCTGTGTGAGTGATTTTCCACCTTTTTTTCTGTCTGTAGCAATTTTGCTTTTTGTTTCATGATGTGACATTATTATGTTCTATACTTAATTTGTATACCGTTGGATGTCTTGCTTATTACGTACGTGTAGAGATTTTCGTTTAAACTCGGTTGAGAACGTATTTTACATTCCGTTTGAATTTTTAACCTCGTTGACGTTTTCAACCGTTTCACATTGTTTAGCCAATGTCGTTTTCACTTGCAATCGTAATTCTTTTCTGTTTAAACGAATTCGTTTTCTCCTTACATTTATATTAGACGCGTTACGTTTCACAGACATTGGAACTGTTTCGATTTTCGTCAGTGCTGATGACGTATTTCAACCCTACAGTATTTTACTTTTGTCAATTAAATCGTTTTTGTACCAAAGTTCGAATGCGAATTCGTGTCGTTTTCGTGTTTACCATTTTTGTTTCAAAGGTGGAAATTTTACTGTAATGCACTTATCAGTAAGTAGTATTTGATTTAATATCTAAATCCTTAATGCATAACATTATGATTGCATAATTTATGTACCCTGTATACAATGTGAATGTTTGCGACTATTTAAAATGTGGTTATATATTTATTAGTTCCGTTTTGTCAAAAAGATTCATGTGATTTTAATTTCTAGTCCTTTTAACTTCTAGATTGTGTCTCTTGTGTGAAAATTCGTTTGAATTTTTTAAAATGATTGATTTAAAATAAACGTGTAATTAATATTGTTACATTTACAGCAATAGTAATTATCGAAAATTAAGGAATGTCGCTTTTATTTATTTACCTTTTTAATACGTATTATTTACATGCAATATATTTTCGGTTTTAAATATGAGTCACAATGTGTCGAATCCTTTTGCTTTAATTTGGGTCATAATTAATTCTAGTTGTCGCTCAAGGTAATCTACCAAATTAATCTCATGTACAACAAGAAACTTAATATCAATAATGTATAACAAAGTATTTTTATAATGCCATTTTTCGCATAGTTTAATGTCCATGTAAGGATCGTATTTTAGCCTTGAGAGATCGGATTTGGTCTGGGTCAGACTAGGGTTGGTCCAGTATCGGAGATTGTATTCTAAATTGTCTCCTGTGAAAGTTAGCTTTACAAAACACAGACACAACCACAAGCAGAGCACGAGCACAAGCATAAACACAATCACAGGAACAATTACAAGCCCAAGAATCAGGACATGCACAAAACAGCAGGAACAAACACAAGCACAAGAACCAGTACGAGCGCAAGCACAAACACAAGCAGGAACAAGCACAAACACAAATCAACACAATCACAAGTACCAACGCAGCCAGGTACATACACACACACGAACGAAACGACAGAAACGAAACGAAATACGCGAACATTCGCAACAACATCAACGAAATGCACGAAATGACAAACACAAACACGTAAAAAAAAATTGATACATGAATTGCACTCAGAAAAGAAAATACAAATTCAACCATTAGACAACACGAAAATGAAATCCACAAATAAACGAATGAACATCGAATCACTAAACGAAAGATCGTAAACGAAATAACGTAATTGATATCGAATACGAAACTAACGGGATTGATACACGAAAATCGTCACGAAATGAACATTATAACGAAATTAAAACGAAAAATCGCACATGACGATTCAGACAAATCAACGAAGAAGAATTCGCAATACTATACAGAAAATACAACAAACGAATTCAACAAACGAAAACGTAAACAAAATTCACAATTAAACAAAATTCTCAACCAATGAACACTGCAAACACAAGTGCACATCGACAAGTCAAAACCAACACATTAACACAACGAATTAACATATCTACGCAATCAAATCCATCCAATGTCACCATATGTTTCACGACAATCTCCCGCTTCCAATCTTCAGTGATTTCTATTTTTCGACTTTCTGAATTGACTCGTACACGACGCATTCGTTCCTTGTCGCTGTCGATTCGTGACACTGTACGCGATTCGTCCATTGCTCGAAGACACAGTCGTTCGCAACGTCGCAAAGCACCTTGCTACGTTGTCATTTCGTTCCAGTGTTAGTCTGTATTACAAAAATCGCAATGCATCGTGAATTCGCGATATGTAACTGCGTTAAACCAATCTATCCGTTGCTAGCAGATAATAAATTGACGAGTTATTGATTCGTTAAAAGCAGATTTCTGTTATGCCAACTTACAGTCATTCAAGTGCGATCGTTTTCGTGTTTGCGAATTTTTCGTTTCGACTTTCGTGTTTGCGATTTTCGTTAATTTTCGTTTTCATTTTTCGTTTTCGAATTTTCGTTTTGCTTTTCGTTTTACATTTTCGTGTTTGCGAATTTTCGTTTTCGTTTCGTGTTTGCATTTTCGTTTTCATTTTCGTTTTGCTTTTCATTTTCGTGTTCGATTTTCGTGTTTGCGAATTTTCGTTTTCGTTCGTGTTTGGATTTTCGTTTTTCGTGTTTGCGAATTTTCGTTTCATTTTCGTGTTTGCGATTTCGTGTTTGTCGATTTTTCGTTCGTTTTCGTGTTGTGATTTTCTTTCGTGTTTGCGAGTTTTCGTTTTCATTTTCGTGTTTCGAAATTTTCGTTTCATTTTCGTTTTCGAATTTCGTTTCGATTTTTTTTTCGTTTCGTTTGCGAATTTTCGTTTTCGTGGTTTGTGTTGTTGACCTGTGTTGCGTGTTTCTTTGATTGTGCTTGTGTTGATTCTTGTGTTTGTGATTGTTCCTGTCTTGTGTTTGTGCTTGCGCTCGTACTGGTTCTTGTGCTTGTGTTTGTTCCTGTGCTTGTGTTTGTGCATGTCCTGATTCTTGGGCTTGTAATTGTTCCTGTGATTGTGTTTATGCTTGTGCTCGTGTTGCTTGTGGTTGTGTCTGTGTTTTGTAAAGCTAACTTTCACAGGAGACAATTTAGAATACAATCTCCGATACTGGACCAACCCTAGTCTGACCCAGACCAAATCCGATTCTCAAGGCTAAAATACGATCCTTACATGGACATTAAACTATGCGAAAAATGGCATTATAAAAATACTTTGTTATACATTATTGATATTAAGTTTCTTGTTGTACATGAGATTAATTTGGTAGTGATTACCTTGAGCGACAACTAGATTAATTATGACCCATAATTAAAGCAAAAAGGATTGCGACACATTGTGACTCATATTTAAAACCAAAATATATTGCATGTAAATAATACGTATTAAAAAAGGTAAATAAATAAAAGCGACATTCCTTAATTTTCGATAATTACTATTGCTGTAAGCAGGTTAATCAATTAGTTAATTACACGTTTTATTTTTAAATCAATCTCATTTTAAAATATATTCAAATGAATTTTCACCACAAGAGGACCACAATCTAGATATGGGATTAAAAGGAACCTAATAAACTTAATAACAACAATCATGCAATCTCTTTTTTGACAAAAAAAACGGAATCCTAATAAATATTAATAAACACATTTTAAATAGTCGCTAAACCGTACATTCACATTGTATAGCAGGGTAATTAACTGATTATGCAATACCATTAACTGTTTATTGTCATTATAGTATTTAATAGTGTATTTTAAATCAAATGTATACGTTATCTTTACCTTGATTAGTTTCTTTTAATACTAAAAATATCCTACCGTTTATTAACCCTTAAAAATAGGTAAAAAAACGATCCTACGTGCGCATGCATTTGCCTATCCTTTAGGGATACCACCGGGCTCTTAATACAGACAAAAAGGTTGAAAATACTGTCAGGGTTGAAATGTACGTCCCTCGCAGGCGGTCTTGTGACGTCAAAATCCAAAGCAGTGTTGCCATATGTTTAGGTGACAACTTTAACCGGCGTCATAAGTTTATTAAAATAAGGGATGAAAATAACGTCCTATACGTAAGCGAGTAAAAATAATTAGGGATAAAAAGAAAGGTTGAAAATACGGCCCACACGTGGGTGTATGTAAAAATAATTAGGATAAACAGGTTGAAAATACGGTCTCACACGAGGGTATATAAAAATAATTAGGCATGAAAAACGGATGTACGGTCTCACACGCGAGTGTAAAAATAGGGATGAAAAATGCGTCGTACACGTAAGCGAGTAAAAATAAGGGTGGAAAACCCGGTCTCACACGTGGGTATATAAAAATAATTAGGGATGAAAACGGGATGAAAATACGGTCTCACACGCTGTGTAAAAATAGGGATGAAAATGCGTCGTACACGTAAGCGAGTAAAAAGGTGGAAAACCCGGTCTCACACGTGGGTATATAAAAATAGTGAAAAACACGTCCTACACGTAAGCGAGTAAAAATAAGGGTGGAAAAACCGGTCCCCCACGTGGGCGGTCTTGTGACGTAAAAAGCGGTGTTGCCAGATGCGTTAAGGTGTCCGGGTACTACTTTCGTATTTGCAGCTAATGTATGCTTTTTCTTGGTTAGATGAGCCTTAATATTGCTGCGACCACAGTTGGAAATATCAACATCACTTCTACAAATTTCACAGTACACAATATGCGGACTCAATTTATTTTTTATTTTCATAAACGGATATTCTTTCTGTAACTCCAAATTAAAATGACACTTTCTTCGAGGCGGTGCCATGTTTACGCAAATAATGCACAAGTAGGTAACTGAAATCAAACGACGTTGCTTTTTAGTAAGCGAAACCAGCACAGAAAACCAGACTGCATTCAACAAAAACAATTAACAAATAATATGTTCGCTTGCTGTCGAACGGTAGAACTCGTGTAGAATTTGTTTAGAACTTGTTTAGTCTTAGTCCGAGCGCTGTCGCTATTTATATGCGGCTCGCTAAACTTCGCTTCGATTCTCGCACGTTCCAGTCGCGGAGCATTCTGGGCTGTGCGTCTAGGATGATCGAGGGCGGACTGGAACGTTCGGGAAACAAACTACGCGAACATTCTCAACAACTTCTTAACGTCGTTATTGCATCATGATCAGTGAATCACCGATAAGCATTCTTTTTAAATAAAAAATAAATATTTTGGTATACCTATTTGCGATATTTGCATCTTCAAGAAAAAGAAAGTACATTTTAGTGTACTTCATGCTTCTATTAAGGACCTTAGGACACTGGCAGAAAAGAAAGTACTGTCCTACTAAAATAAGTACGTATGGTCACCGTACATAGTTATACTAAAGTGATAGGGGAGTGTGGGGTAATTGTACGCATTAACGTTTGAAGTTGATTATCTCGGCCAATTTCTTACTTAGCATATTCGGCTTTTGGTATTGTATATACTATAGTATTCTTTACAACATACTTAAGATAGAAGAATATTAAAAAAAGTAGTTCGATAAAATCACTATTTTGATCCGACGAGGCTTTGCGTATAGTTACCCCATACATATTACATAGGGGGCAATTGT
The DNA here is from genome assembly GCA_036346205.1 of Vesta saturnalis. Classification (NCBI taxonomy): domain Eukaryota; kingdom Metazoa; phylum Arthropoda; class Insecta; order Coleoptera; family Lampyridae; genus Vesta; species Vesta saturnalis. The sequence goes on from JARFJB010002018.1 coordinate 351,164, forward strand.
ACGCAATGCTGGGGTAATTAGACTTATGGGAAATAACACACTACATACGTTAGTATTTTATTACATAAGAATAGATGCAGTTAGAAAAACTAAAAATTCATAATTATTTGAAACAAAAATCACATACATAGTTCTTGGGGGTGTCCCAACCACTGCATAACGCATGTGCCCATCCTGAACACAAGGTACACCTATACCAAGTCTCACTTTTAATTGGTCCATCTCCGCAAATTAAACATAATTCTTTATGGGTATCTGATAAATCATCCAATTGGTCATCATCGCATATAGTGTTTGGATCAATGTTTTCATCATCCGACTCGTCGCTGCTCTCACACAACCTTCTTTTCAGTGTAGTTTGCCTATTCATTGGTTTTTTCTCGACTTCTTTATGTATTTTAGTTTTTTGATTTCTTTTTTCTTCCACTAGCATCAGTTCTTCTTTGTTTGGCGTCTGGGTCCAGATTTTTGACTTCTGTTTAGGTCTAGTCGTACTTTTGGTTTTACTCCACTTGGGCCGGAATTGGACACAGAACATCAACTGGTATGTGCTGCAAATGCTCCCTATTCTCTTCTTCTACAGTTTCTGCTCCATTTCCGTTCCAGGTGGAATTAGTATGTCTAATTCGACAGCAGTAAAATTTGCGGCTGGTGCAAAATCCTCAGCTGAGAATTTGTCTGGCTGATATGGGTAAATTCCTGCTGCATTAAAACCCGAAATAGCTTTATCCATGTTAGCTACTCTAGTATAAGCGTTTGCAAAAATTTGGGCAAGGTCGTAAGTTGTTATTCGTTCATGATGTCTTAAATAAAGGTCACACTCCTATTATAGCCGACTTCAAAGGTCCAAAAATGTTAAATCGAGTGGTTGTAGGCGGTGGGACGTGTAGGCGGTATGGTTAGCAAAACTATGCCAGTATTTTTGCAAAATTATATCTTTAAACTAATATGGCTTACATGATTGTTCAAGATAATCAGGACAGGTTCATCTGCAGTGGGTTTAACACTTTTGGAAAAATGCTGAAGCCAGTCAAAAATAAATTTTCGTTACTCCAACCTGAAGGTGCAATGTGTAAATGGCTCCAGCCATTCTTGTCTAATCGACCAATTCTTTTCGTGGAAATATAAACATTGGCACAATGTACTTGCCACTTGCGCTCATACAGCAAATTATTGTGACGTTTTTCCTCTCTCTGAAATTTTAGCGCCAAGTTGTTTAATTCCTTTGGGACTCAATATATTGGCAGGCCGTTGTACAGTCGTGATGCGCTTTCATCTACATTGTATACATTGTCTGCTGTGAATTTGTACTTTTCGAAAAGATTACCGAGATTTTCAAAAAGTTTAACATCAATTTCATTGAAAGCTTTATTCTATTCATACTAGTGCCTTCCGGTTTCTTAGGATACATTTCCGTGCCGTTTAAGAAACCCATAATAGAAGTCTTTTCCGGCCATTTGGTATTTTTATTAAAATTATTTTAACTTTGTTGGCTTCCGCGTAACTATAAACTAATTTTCGAAACTGAAGTGGTGTTAAACCATGGAACATTTGGGCCATATTTATTACGTGATTCGTTAACTCTATTTCTTGAGCTTCGGTAAAATAGAAATCTGCTAAATGTGGTTCTTTAATGGCATTATTATTAATTGTTTGAAGCTTAATTTTTTCGTATAGTACATTCCGAATACCATATTCTTTACCTGCTCGAATTGACATACCGCCTCTACAGACGCAATAGCTGCTTTCATTTGTTCAGCAGTCCAATTACCTTTATTCGTTTTCTTTATACGTTCGTGGCATCTGAAATAGATACGGTTTATTGGAGATACTTGTTTTACTTAGGTAAATAATTTTGGGGAAGTATACGCGCGTACATTTACCCTTCGATTTTGCGTACAGTTGCAACGTTTAACATCAACAATCACAATTGAAAAAAAAAGTTGCAGTGATCTTTTTTCAAAAAAATTATGATTGGTAACGACCACTAATACCATTAGCATATAATACATGCAGTATTCATTAAATATATTTAATAAATAAAGTACTTATAGCTTATTTTGTAACTGTCACAAATTACATGAAGTTGCATATTAAACTTCCACATGTAGTGTTGATATGTAAATATAGAAGAATTTGATTTGACCTCAGCTAGGTTAGTATAATATATTAGGTCAGAGGTAGCGCTGCTAGTTTGAAATTTGAAAAATTTTTAAACATTGATAAAATTGCCTGCGTACACTTACCCTGTGCTTACAGTTACCCTACCTTCCCCTATTTATTTGTATGGCCTAGGAAATTTATAGTACGATTTAAATATGTCTAATTATTGTTATACGAAACCACTAAGTATGCGTGAGTTAAGAAGCAATTGTTGCAGAAGATTTCTATATTGCCGAAGCGAATACTATTGATGCAGTGTATATTCTTCCGGTAGTAGACGAACTGACGGATGAAGAAGACGTAGATGATGACTTATTGGAAGAAGATTTTCGTCCGTCTGATATAGCTGGAACATTTGAAGTCCATCTGCACCAAAACAAGGATTACAAATGAAGAACATCAGCAACCGTTGCCTAAGAAACGGAAGTCAACTACTCCAAATTTACAGAAACCTACCCCAATTTGGCAAAAGGAAGAAATAGAGTTTAGTACATCAAACTCTAAGGAAGTGTGCGAAAGGAGAAACTTGTAAATCTTCTTGAAGGCAAATCATCAATAGAACTATTTAGTTTACTAATTGATGATGAATTGATGTTGCAAATTGTAAACTACTCTGAGAAGTATGCATCCGATAACAACCGACACGATTTCCGATTTACGGTAATGGAGTTGAAGAGATTTATTGGAATTCTGATACTAACCGGATACCATACCTTACCACAGACAGACATGTATTGGTCTAGACGCGATGATAAAGGTTTGCCGCTCGTTCGAAATTGCATGAGTCGAAATAGATTTCGAAAAATAAAGCAAAACCTTCACTTATCTGATAATGATCTGTTAGAAAAAGAAAATAAATTTACAAAACTTAGACCATTTTTCTCCATAATAAACAAAAATTTTCTACAGTTTGGGGTATTTTCTCAAAATTTATCAATTGACGCCCTACTTTGGTAGGCATTCGGCCAAGATGTTCATCAAAGGTAAACCAGTGCGTTTTGGCTTTAAACTTTGGAGCATTTGTAATACTGAAGGTTATTTATTTCAATTTATTCCGTATGCAGGGGCAAATCTGACTAAACAAAGGTTTGAACACGGTTTAGGAGCGCAAGTTGTTTTGGACCTGTTGAACATTGTTGAAGACCCAAGTGAGCACAACATTTATTTTGACAACTATTTCTCCACATATGGATTATTTTTAACTTTAAAGGAAAAATGATACTTTGGTACTGGCACAATACGTGAAATAGACTGCCTAAATGTCCCATGGAAGAGAACAAACTGCTGACTAAACGAGGAAGAGGAAGTTTTGATACAGTGTATGACAAAAAGGCAGGGATAGCTGTTGTAAAATGGAATGATAATCCCATTGTAACCGTCGTAAGTAACCACACACCAATTGAACCCACCGTGAACGTTAAAAGGTATGACAGGAAACAAAGGAAAGACATTCATATCCCTCAACCACATTTGATAAACGAGTACAAGCTTATCGGAGGAGTTGATTTGCACGATAACGGTATAGCAAATTATGGATTAAAATACAAGGCAAGAAATGGTGGTGGCCACTTTTCATAAACTACGTAGATAGTGCAATTGTAAACGTATGGAAGTTGTGCAATTTAGCAAATAGAGAAGCTATTAGTCAACTGAAATTTCGATCCTATCTAGCTTTGTCTCTGATCAAATTTGAAGGTACCAGTGTATCTATGGAAAATCAATCTAATGCAGGAACAAGTGCAACAGTAAATAAAGGACGACCATCGGTACTTACAAATATAGTTGAGATATGTTTCGACAACTTAGGGTACATTATTGTTGCTCATGAAAAGAAGGCACGCAGAAGGTGCAGGTTATGCAAGAGTGCAACAATTTATATGTGCAAAAAGTGCAGTGTACATCTTCATTCTAATTGGTTTCAGAAATATCATATGAAATAAAAATGTAATTGGAAGCATTACTGCAAACTGATGTATTTGTTTACTGTAGTAACGCCGTTGATGCGTATACGCATCATTATTTTTGTACCATTTTAAAATTGTTTATTTGAAATTTTAAATTACATTTGAATATATGTAACCCAATTTAATAGAAATAAACAAAAAACAAACCTAAAAAAAATATTTTTTCTGTCCTTGGCAAATAATGGGCTTTTTGTAGTATTGTATATTACATTTGGAATTACCTACATTTAATAGTAGTAAATTACCATATGAGCTACTTTATCCAGTTTTTTAAGGTACACCCTATTTAATTTATTTAATATTCAACACTAGACTTACTTTCTTATGAAATAATTAATATGATTAGTGCTATAGCATAGAATCACTAAATAACTGACTTGTTAAGATACGATTTATTTTTATTTGAGAGATTTAGGTTTATTACATTACTTAATCATGCTATTTATTATAAACACTTATAGACTTTCGCTCTGTACTTATAGTTTAGAAAAATATTCAAGTATGGGAATGTTTCCTACTTATGAATATAAAGGTATGTCTATTATGTAGACGTAGTCTCACACGCCGTGGAAATAGAGGCTTGATCATAAGGTTTTCTCTTTAAAATAACGCAAGAAACGTAGTTAAATGTATGACACAACAAAGAGAAAAAAATGCTTTACATAACACACTATCCCTTTTGGTCTTTTATAAATTTTTATTTTAATATTTCACTCCACAAGTTGTTCAAAGATTATTATGTAATATTTAGAATAAAAGAACATAATTACGAACGAATGGATTATGTAAATGAGGGTTGAACAATTAAACAGGTATTAACGCAGTGGATTACAACTTTTTAATGTTATTCATGACTAATGTTAATTGTGTAAAAGTAATTATCATTTCAATCTGGGTGTTTGGACATTCATTCTGTAATTACCCTAATTGCAGATTGTCGTGTTTAAGCTGATTCAATTTCTTAGAATGTTATATTTCTCTAAATGTTTGGGGGGATGATTTTGCAATTAGGCATAAAGAGTTAAAAAATATTAAAATTCTTTCAGTTCTGTGCACAATGCGTTAGGTGCAGTTAGTTCAGTATTCTGTTGGTGAGAAATGGATTTCTGTAAAACAAAAAGAAATACTGAGGCTTGTAGTCTCCATGGTTTTTGTTATCGCGTGGACCAAGTTTTACTAAATCCAAAGCGTTAGCGTTGTTTGAAGCAGGGTTGCAATGGAAAATTTTGTACTCTTCCGAACAATTCTCTACGATAAGAGCGTAGAACATAATCATCTCTCAGATCCTGAAAGTGGTGATCTAAAAAAGATTTTGAGTGCAATAAAAGACCATGCAAGAACCGGTAGTGCGGCAATTTCAACTGTTTACCAAGAACAGTTGCCAGAGTTTTATCTAACCCGTATTCGCCACTGTATTTTCAACTATACGTTCTGCTGTTACAGTGTCATATCGTGCACGACATAAATATACTGCCAAAAACTTTGATGGAAGTAAAAATCCCGAAAAATTTGCGAAGAACAGCTACGGGCGAAAATTTCATTGCACACGAAAGTGAAAATAGGTTGATACTCATATTTGCAACAATCGAAAATATAAGAAAGCTCCCTAATGATAACACTAGTTTATGGGACAGCACATTTAGTGGTGCCCCGCCGTTTTATCAACAAGTATTTAGAATACACACTGTGGCAGGCAACAAGATTTTACCGATAATCCATTGCATACTTTCTGAAAACCGCGAAATATGCATGAGAGTGTTTTTTGAATCATACGGGAAATATGTAACGTTAACGGCTTCGTCGTTTGATGTGGAAACTGTACTGATTCCTGTAATTCTACGACAAGGTAGTTTGTACGCACTGTTGTATGTTAGTCGCACTAGCATGTGTTCCCAGGAATCATATTGAATCTACTTTCGACGAGTTAGCAGATGATGCACTGATACTGTAGTTACCCTTGAATAACAATATGTGTGGAGAGTGTAATAAACCTTTTAAGTTGTGTTGAAATTTGCAATAATTTAGGCAACTTCGTTTATTTTCGTGTAATGTGAACATACCTTAGTGGCTGAAAAGCATGCGTTTAGATATTTAAAAGTGTAGCTTGTACGCGCATTTCGTTTGCACATTGAGTTCATGCGCGGACATCTTTTTCAGGTCGTTGTTATACGATAATGAAAGCAAGTAGCATCCATATTTGCTCTTGAATATTTTTATCAAAAGTGTCGTATATTTTTACGGTAAGAGCTAATTAAACCTATTTTTCAGTGTTTGATATATTTACCCTTTTTTAGCCACTTTTCTTTTTCTTCTTTTTCTTTTTTATAACGTTAAATTTTCCTTTTACGTAATTTCATTGTACTATTACGTTTTAATTTAACGAGTCTGACGCAGTAGAAGTTTGTTGCTATGCAGAAAAATTATAAATAAATGGTACATTAACCAAGTTTGGCTGTTTTTTAAAGGAATTTACATATTTGGGCTAAACGAATATCGAAACCCTGTTATATTTCCATTTCAAGATTAATTGCACAACCAAATTTCAAAGCGTGCATTCGTCAGAATTTTGATATCAGTAACAGTATACCCGTGATACCAGATTCTTATAATAAACCTTGTTATTGTTTCCTATTTTACATTCATTACACGTACGATTTACTTGCTATCCATTAAATAAGTTGACGTACGAGGTATTTTAACATTTATTTACAGGTTGAAGTTACACCTTTTTTGTAAAGCGAACATATCTAACCATACACACATTTTCTATCAAGCAAATCAAATTTTAAGAACATGGCCCGTTTAGTCGCCGGCTGAGCTGAAGGCACAAAATATTCTATTTATTATTAACAGTATAAGTAATATTAGGGGTGGAATCATTAACAACAACCTCAACACCCAACTTTTTATTATTATTCCAAAAGCTAACCGTTAACCGTTTTACAAAATTAGCAGTCCAATGTATATATATATATATATATATATATATATATATATATACAGGGTGTCCCAATAGTGCGTATTCGGTCGATAGCTCCTTAGCCATTAAACTTAGAAGATAAGTTTAAATACGAAAGTTGTCTATTTTTATAAGCTGCATAATCTAAAAATAGTTTGGTTTCTACAGGGTGTAATATAAAAGCGGTACAATATAGAAGTTTTGATTTTTAAATAGAACACCCTATATATTATTTTATTTTTCGATTTTCCTTATAATTTTACATCTTTTTTATAAGAATTACTTACAAGCTAAATCTTACAGTTTTTGAGATATTTACAAAGTTAACTAAAAACTGACATTTTTATGTAGTAATTCACGTAGGCGTATCTCAGTTATTTTTAAAGATAAAAAATTAATCTTTGGTATAGAATTTATTCATATATGAATGAGCTTACTTTAATCTATTGTCAAAATTGGATTTCAATATACAGAGTGATCACAAAAATTAATTCAATAACATAAATTTGAAAATGCTATATCTTCATTTTTTTAATGGCACACCCTATATTTTTTTAATGCCTCTAATAGTTTCGAAGATATTTAAGTTTGTTAAATTTTTTTCGTTGATAACACTGAAGAAGAGTAACATTAGTCGGACAAAGCAAGCTATGAATACATAAAAAACTAAAAAAACATATTAACTGAAATACAAACACTTAAAATTATAATAAATGTTCAATGTGACCACCATTTTGTTGCTGGCAAACATGAACTCTTTGAATAAATGACAAATTTACTTTTCGTAATGTAGAAACATTTATATTTTGAATGACGTCTCTAATTATTGCCTTTATATCATCTACAGCCGTTGAAGGAGTTTGATAGACTTTTTCTTTAATCCAACCCCAAAGAAAAAAGTCCAGCTTTGTCAAGCCAGGCGATCTTGCAGGCCAGGAGATCGGCCCTCCTCTTCCAATCCATTTGTTTTGAAACTGGATATTTAAATAATTTCTAACGTTTCTGCTAAAATGCGGAGGAGCGCCATATAATTGTAGCCACATTTCTCTAAGGGTTTGTAAAGGTAAATCTTCAATAAAAGCTTCAAATTCGTAGCACAAGAAGTTTAAAAATGAATCTCCATTGACCGTGTTTTAAAAGAAATATGGTCCTATACTTTTTTCCCCATTAATTCCGTCCCAAATGTTAAGTGACCAGCGGTGTTGATGATCAACAGGAATTATAAATCTGGGATTCTCAGTATCGTAATAATGGAAATTATGTCTATTAACGTATCCATTTTTGTGGAAAGTAGCTTCATCAGTAAATAAGATCGTGCTAAAATAGTTGGGTTTTTCTAAATTTTTATTTATGGCCTAATTGCAAAAGTTTAATCTATTAACGAAGTCATCTTCGTCTAATTCTTGTGCAAGTTGGACATGGTATGGATGATATTTATATTTTTTTGTAATTTTATTACCTGATAATTTTGAAACTCCAACTTCTAATTTCAATTGTCGGCAAGAAACGTGAGGATTTTCAATCACGGATTGAAGAACTAAATGTTCATTACCTTCGTTAATTGCGGTTCTTTCTCGTTCTAAAGTGTCTTCGTAATGAATACTGCCTGTTTGCTCGAAACGCTCTTTCAATCTTGCAAACGCTGAAACTTGCGGCTATCGTGCATTTGGAAATTTTTGCTTATATATTCGATGAGCTAAATGACAATTTTTATCGTTTTCACCAAGGACGTAAATCATATTAACAAGTTCTTCTTTCGAAAAATTCATTTTGTAATTTAGGAAGTAAGTATACAATACTACACATATATTAGCACTGTTTGACAAGTTTGATATATATATATATATATATATATATATATATATATATATATATATATATATATATATATATATATATATATATATATACACGGAAGGTTTTATATCCATTATCTGTCATATTATTGATTTTACTGAAAAAAACCGGGACAGGTCGATTTTTGATTTAAGGGCAACACATTTTCATTTAAGTTTCATTCTCATTTGTCATTAATCACGGGTGGGGTGGGAGAGGTTCAGCGCTCTTCACTGTTATTCCAGCTAGTAACAAAAGCCGGGAATTAGATGCGCGGGTTCTAAGTAAAGTGAAATAGGTATAAAAATGTATACAGTTGAGTGCCGCGAACGAGGTAAAAGGATTTTAAAAATTACGTATTACAGGATCCCGTTAGCAAAATGAAAGCTTCAGATAGGAAAAAGATTAATTAAGTACTTAAATTAGAGCATAAACTCAAGATAACGTGGCATAAATACATAATTGTATTGATATAAGAAAAACGCAACTCGACTCAAACCTAAAATTAAAATAATCACAAGTAAGAAGTTGCGCTCAAAGTATGAAAAGTAGGAAGTGGATGTAAACATTCTCTTCTCTCTCTCTCTCTCTCTCTCTCTATATATATATATATATATATATATATACGGTGAGTCAGCGAAAAGTTTCATATTCGATTATCTGTCAAATAATTGATTTTACCGAAAAAAATCCGGAAAAGGTCGATTTTTGTTTTAAGGGAAAGAAATTTTCATCTAAGCGTCATTAGTCAGAGGGGGAGAGTGACTGTTAAAAACCTTGAATGGCAATACCCCACTTGTGACCCATTATTGGAAAGCGGTTGTCATTGGGAATACGCCACGCGTTTGTTTTTTTAAAATCCAAAACTAATCAATTTTTAACGAAACCTGAGAAATTTAAATGAACGTAACGTATTAAAAGTACACCACCAACCTCCATACAGAAGTGAAGCTTACTTTGAAATTCCCTTTGGGCATTTGTCAAAATCTCTGGAGTTATTAAGCGACATTCATTCGCAATTATTTCCCGTAACTCCTGTAAATAGTTGGGAACTGTCGAGTAAATTTTATTCTTCAAACAGCCCTATAAAAAGAAATCCAGAGGTTTCAAGTCTGAAGATTTCACTCGATGGGGCACCTCCTTCCAATCCATTGACCTGGAGACGTTGCGTTTAAGAACTCTCTAACTGCAACAGCATAGTGTGGTTGTTGAAAATGAATATTACCTTCGGAATAATTAAGATGATTTTCAATTGCCACCATCATCATGGGTTCCATATGCTCCCCCATCAAATCTAAATAATTTTCTCCACTTAGGGTATTGTCAAAAAAAGTGGACCAATTACTTATTACCTGAAAGGTTATAATATCTAATAAATAGTTGTCTTCAGTATGAAATAATTATTAAGCGCAACGAACATAAGGTAACCTACCAAAAATTACGGCCCAAACGTTTAACTTTTCAGGATATTGCGTATGCGACTGTCTTGTTATTCTAGGATTACTATCGCTCGAGTATTCACAATGATGGCAATTAATAATACTCTCATCAGAAAAATGAATGTTGTATTGTAAGTTCGGGGTATCCATCAAATGTTGAGTCATAATTCCACAAAATTCCAGTTAACGGTCATGATCATCTTCATTAAGTTCATGCACAAGATGAATTTTGTATATATGAAATTTTTGTGATTTTAGTATTCGACACACCGATAACTGCGACACTTTAGTATCACGCGATAATTGACGATACTTAATCTAGGATTTTGTATTACATGACCCAATACAGAAATTTGAATGTCTCCATTCCTGGCAGATTGTTGAGGAGGTCTCTTGATATTAATTACTAAGCCAGCTCAGGTGAATCTGTTTCCAATTTTTCCTACTATTAAATATTCTAGCAGCAGTAATAGCAGAACGGATGCATAAGTGGTTTGTATAGCTGATGACTTTATTGTAATATCTTTTAGCTTCTTATCTATAATCATATTGCTATTTTATTACTGGGATGGTATTAAATGATAAAATTTGTTTCTGTAGAGTTTATATATATTATTAAATTCAATTAAAGCATATGATAATGAAGATTTCTCGATTTAACTGAAAGTTGTAATTAGCTTTAATATATTTATCAGTAAATACACCGTTTCTTATATTAACTATTTTAGAATTTATTTTAAAATGCAAACCCTATTTTTATTACCTCATATTTAATTGTAATTATTACATATGGTGTTATGCGCGCGGAATGTTTTCTTTCCAACTTATCGAATACCTTCTCTTTCTAATACCGTCTCTCCTTTCAACCTGAAAAGATGCTCATTCACTCACTATGCTTAAATATTTACAGAATGTTATTTGTAGATAAACTTTATATTGAAATTTTTCAATGTAAATTGAATTTTTATTTAATATTTTGGTATTAATTATTTTAGAATATAATACAATTACATACAGCATCCTATGATAATAATTGTTGTTGTAATTAGTTTTCTAACAAATGCATATAGTTTTAATTCATAACATCAAAGTATTTTTTATAATTTATTGCCTTATTAGTATCACATATTTATCAACACCATTATTTTCTGTTTATTACTAAACGCTTCAATTAAACATTATTATTTTCAGCTACATTATTACTTTAAAAACAATAATAAAATCTGCATTTTATTTGTAAAAATGTAATTACATATTATAGTGTACAGGGTGTCCCAAATGGATAGTCTTGCAAGGTATCTCGAAAACTAGAAGAGTTAGAAAAAAAGTAGTTAAGATGTCGTGACTTATTGTTTGATTAAACTAACCATGATTCAATCAGATCTTCAGTATGTTGTCGCATTTTCGAAAATTGCCAAAAACTGTCTCTTCAAATATCTTTTTTATTTTAATAAATATCAAAAAAATGTAGAGGAACTTTTGATAGACAAACCAAAAGAGAGTCCAGTGCAGTGCACTATATTTTTCTAAAGGGTCCAGGTAAGTAGATATGACATAAACTTATGTTTTTTTAACGGGACACCCTGTATAGTTTGGATCAGTTCGTTTCCATTTTTAATCCTCTTTCACCTAATATAACATATGACATATATATTTCTTATAGTTTATGCTACAGGGTAAATTATGTGTCGCATATATCAATAATGTCGTTTATAAATAGAACACTCTGTAAGTTTTATTATAATGTTGTTTATAATTTATTTTATTTAGTAAACAAAATATTAATGAACGGTATTTTTGCTATACGGTGGTCAAAAGAATTGAAATGTATTAATTTATCACACAATTCATAATAAATAATAATAATAAGTAAGTATATATTTAATTATTTTTATTTACAATTTTTTACTTAATAATGTTAGTTGCATAGGTCCATGTAATCATTTAATTATAATTATTGTTTTTGTTGAATCCCTAATATACGCATTCAATAAATAACCTAAAATAAGTATATTTAGGGTCTGCCATAAATAAATGTAATACGTATCAAGTAGCCCTGGATACTGTCACCATCAAATCTTAACAAAGAAGACAAATTTGATAATCGCAATAAGTTGCTATCTATAACATTAAATATGAATTTTGAGAATTTCGAAAAATACATGTTCGTAGCCTACATCGAGAGCGGAAAAAACGCGAATGCTGCATCTGAATTGTATTTCCAAAGATACCCTGAAAGAAGACAGCCGGAAGTAAGAACTTTTAAAAGGCTTAATGACAATCTACGAGAACATGGATGTTTCAATAAACCTCGGAATAATTATAACAGAAACAACGAAGAGAAAGAGATAAATACTTTGGGGTACGTAAATGCTAAACATAAGACGTTTTCAAGGGAAATTGAAAAGGAAATAGGTGTTGCAAGAAATACGGCAGGAAGGCTTTTAAAAAAACATAAGTTTAAACCTTGTCGGACATCTGCCCGACAATTATTGGGTCCAACCGATAACCAACGAAAAATTCAGTTCGCTGAGTGGTATATTGGTAAGTGCAACGTAAATCCCACTTGTTATTCCAACATAATATGAAGTGATGAAGCCCGCATTACTAGTGCGGGAGTATTTAATAGACATAACGAATTATATTGGAACGATATAAATCCCCATTTAGTGCGGGGTATAAGGAGGCAAGGAAGATTTGGGTTTAATGTTAGTTGTTTCCTTAACCACAACAAACTGGTATATTGTATATTTGAAGACACACTTACGGCTGTTGGATATGTGGATATTTTGGACACAAATTTAAGTGAAATACTTGAGGGCGAGGTGTTAGCTGAGAGGGACACGTTCTGGTTTCAACAAGATGGAGCTCCTAGCCACAATTCTTTAATTGTAAGAGATTATTTAAATGAGAAATTTCCTAATCAATGGATTGGAACCAATGGGCCGGCAAGGTGGCCTCCACGTTCGGAAAAGATTAACCCTCCTGATTTTGTCGTGTGGGGATTTTTAAAAAATAAAATTCATAAGAATGATTTTAATAACAAAGAAGATTTACTACATTGTGTTCAAGAGGCATTTAGAAAAATAAAACCTATTCAAATACTGAATACTGTAAGATCTGTACGTAAAAGATGCCATCTGATCATCCGAGAAAATGGAGGACATTTCGAACATTTATTGTAGTTTTTATATTTGGGCAAGGAAATTTAATTTTTTATTTTTGTTTTTATTTTGCAATTGTGTTATTTTTAATGTATTTGTAAGTCTTTGTTTAACCGAGATTATGTATTGCCTTATTTACTTCAAAATTGTTACTAACTTCCCTTATGTTTATTATTTTAACATATACCTACCTATCTTTGAGAGATAAAATCATACCGTTATTCATATTTCATTTATTTACTATATAAAATAAATTATAATCAACATTATAATAAAACTTACAGGGTGTTCTATTACAAACGACATTATTGATATACGCGATACATAATTTACCCTGTAGCATAAACTATAAGAAATATATCTGTCATATGTTATATTAGGTGAAAGAGGATTAAAAATGAAAACGAACTTACCCAAAATATACAGGGTGTCCCATTAAAAAAAACATAAGTTTATGTCATACCTACTTACCTGGACCCTTTAAAAAAATATAGTGCACTGCACTGGACTCTCTTTTGGTTTGTCTATCAAAAGTACCTCTACATTTTTTTGATATTTATTAAAATAAAAAAGATATTTGAAGAGACAATTTTTGGCAATTTTCGAAAATCGCCCTGTAGCTTGAAAATGCAACAACTTACTGAAGATCTGATGAACCACGGTTAGTTTAATTAAAAAATAAGTCATGACATCTTAACTACTTTTTTTCTAACTCTTCTAGTTTTCGAGATACCTTGCAAAACTATCCAATTTGGGACACATTAGCAATTACTTTTTAGATCGCGCGCCGGATGCGGCAAACCAAAAGAAAAGCTACTCATCCAGTCACTGACGTCAGATTGAATATTTACGCTTATATCACACCTTTTACGTTTCATATCTAAAACCCTGTTAGTTCAGTTGGTTATATAGATATGCATAGATTCATATCTTGACTTGCTCGAGTTCGAATCCCGGTGAAAACAATTTTTTCAGGCTTTATCCTACAACCGGAAGTTTCTCTTCAACAGCAACAAACAGGATGTCTGCAATGCCCCGTAGACTGCGCCATCGCAACAACGCGACACCGGAAACCAACAGAAGCCGCTGATGACCTCTAAAGAAGCCCTCAGAAGCCGGTGAAGAACCCACTGGAAGCCCCCGAAGACTCCAGAGTCTGCAACCAACACACCAGAAGCCGCTGAAGACCTCTAAAGAAACCCTCAGAAGCCGGCGAAGAACCTACCGGAAGCCGCCGAAAACTCCAGAGGCTGCTGAACAATTTTAACATGGCGGCCACGTCTCTCATTGGACAGCTACTGGGACAGCCCCCTTCCGGAACTCAACAAGGGGCGGGTCCCACCCTCGTATCCCATTGGCTTGACGTCACTGCTCCTTCCGGTAGGAGGAGCCACGCCCTCTTCTACCATTGGTCCTCCAACCACAACTTTTGGTGGGGACAGGGCTTAAGTGCTCGCTCACGTCGCTGATTGGTGTGACGTTACTACCTGAGCCAGAAGTAACCTAGCCTTACTACTGCCCAGGTCTATTCTTACAATGAATAGCTCTTTCCCTACACTATTTTTCTTTACTGATTAAGCAGCGGTTTAAAGGTATAAAAGGGCAATCCTCGAACAATAAATGGAATAAGTGTTTAAGTTACACTCGCGAATATCGTAATTTACTCTATAAGGGACGGAATGATAAAATATTATTAAAGATGGTCTTAAACGGAGGGTTCCTTAATAATTTTAGCATTATTTAAAGCATTCCAACTGTAGAAACTGGACATAACGTTGCCTTTTCAAAAATTTTAATAAGAACAAAAATATGACTGAAAGTTCAAGTATAATTAATTATAAATGTGAGTGATAAAAAGTTTATAAGAAAAGAACTCGTACATCTCACATTTTGCTGCTGAAATTTGTTCCTCTAATTTAATTATTCCTGCATTTCATCATTATGTTTTAGTAATTAACTAAATTACAATGCAGGTACACCAATGTTAATTTTGTTACATTTCTAAAATTTACAATTACATCAAGTTGATTAGAAGCAGACATATTAATTTGTGTAATGCTAATCCAAAACTTTACCCTCTCAGCAAATATAATTAAAGTAGTTTCTTATTAAATTTAATTTATAACGTAGCGTAGATATCGTTAAGAAAGTTAAAGCATAATAATAAAGTTTACTAGAAAAGTTTATTGAAAATGCATTGTTTCGTATTTATATTTTTGTTCAGCTTTGATCATTTAGCTGGTTTCTTAAATAGATTTTACAAAGACCTCTGTTCACTGCGGCAATAAATTATAGAAAAAAATCGTCTTGTAATAACTTTAAGAATTAATACTTCCATGCTGCAATTACACTTTTGAATTATGCAAATTGTGGATAGGTCAATTGGACTTTTGTTGAGCGACTACCTTTATGGCATTGGATCACCTCACGGATGCACACCGTGTTATAGACTCGAGGTCCTATAGCCCTCGGCTGTGTCGTAGTGGCGCTGATGCGACACTGTAGAGTTTGTGTTAATCATAATCCTAGCGATGGTTAGTGGAGATTAGCCACTCTTCACTACACACCGTTGTGACTCCTGAACTACGTGATTGTGGTAGTGCGTGTTTATGTGTGAGTGTGTGAGTTTAACATTGCAAATAATCTCAATGCTCTTTCTAAACTCAAAAGTGTAATATGTAATAAATTAGTAAATATTATTCATTTACATAGATGTCTCATAATAAAATTTATAAATTAAAAATAAGCCACGCCATTGGAAGGTGCTGAAAATATGTTTAAATTCAATATAAGTTGATAAAATAATGACTACACTGTTAAATAATTTTAAAGGAAGCATAAGTTAATATTTACATCATAGGAAATTTTAAAATTAAGCTTGGAAATTATAAAATTTAGCGAACCGTCACTGCTAAAACTTTGATATGATGTTGGTTAAAATGTTTAAAGTAAAGACAGCATCTGCCAATAAAAATATTACTAAAGTGGATCAAAAAAAAAGGAAAAGGTCACGTATTTCATTCCCTCCCCAAGGGGGAGAGCGGGCTGCTCGAGCTTTCCGAGCTCCTTCAGCCACAATCATTCATTCCCAGCATATATACATACATTACGTATATATGCATGGTGGGATTAAGGATGAGTGTGGTTAGGATAGGATCGGAAGGAACGGAGTTAGGGTTCTTAGGGGGACAATACTACCCTAGCATTCGCCTAAGTAGCCGCACATGGTGTGCATATACGCAGTGACCATGCCGCTACATGTGTATGAGGAAAACCCCTGAAAAAACCTCATACAAGTTTGACGGTAAGGGGAATCGAACCCATTACTTCCCGAATGCTAAGCAGGTCGTGTCACCACTACGCTACCAGCTCGGTTATGGAGGATTTAAATTACCTAACCCTCATTTGATGCCCACATTATGCTTAGTAAAAGTTACATATTAGTTTTACATATATATTTTGCCTTCTAATTCACGTTTGTGTCAATTTGGTAAAGCGAACCTACTTGTTAGAGATAGTTTGCAACAAAATTTAAGAAGTGACTAAAAAAATTGATTTTACAATCGATTTCGATCGATTAAGAAAGATAGTTCATATACATGATGTAAATCCTAGATAAACTGTCAGATCAAGGTTTCATAGTATATTTGGAGAGTCATTCATAGATTTATAATTAATTAGGGTGCACAGATACAAGTAGGAGGATTAAAGCATAAGATGGACATGAAGTTAGTTAACAAAAATCATGTTACATGTATTATTATTAGGGAATTTACAAGAAAGCACGTAAGAATTGTATACAAGTACAAATGAAATTTATTGTAGGGGTTTAATCATGTCCCTCCAACCCCCGACGCACACACCCCCACCTCACCACCACCTTATACTCAAACACCTCCTCCATTTCAATGACCTCTGTACACTTATACATTTCTACACGCCCGAGTACCTACACGAAACCCAATGAACATAGCACAGACACACGCAGAACTTACACACAAACCCGCCCTGTTACCTACACCCACTCAGCCACCTATACCTGCCCTTCCCCTGCACATCCTACTCCTAACCCTACCCGTTCCCAATCCTCAGGGTATTGCATCTGCAATATCCCGAAAGCCATAAACACCCAGAAATCCTTATCCAATTACTTAAAGTCCTTCAAATTGACTTGTAGTTAAACTTCACGTTTAACCGCAGCCAAACCTGCCACCTCGAAAGCTTCTATTTCTTTCCGTAGAGTAAGCACGTTAGGCTGGGTCATCACTTTGGCGATCACATGGTTACCCATTCACAACTCTCCGGTCGTCGTCCCTCTAGATCCTCTCTTAGACCTCCTTTCCTTTCCTGCATGATTCGTCACGTATCCAAGGATACCCAAGCCTGAGAGATCTTCGATGCGCTTCTCCACCCAATCCTTTCTTCCGGAGACTCCGACTCGGAAGACCCCGCACACTTAAATCCACTCAATCGTGATCTCGACGTTACCTCCATCCCCCACTTCCAACAAAGAACACCCAAATGCGTGTCAGGCACGCGTACGAAAGCTGACGTTATTCGAGAACCCACTCATTAAATTCTTCCATCACGGGCATCGTAACAGAGACAATTAACACCAGGGGCGTTCGCCGGAAAAACCCCTTACTTAAAAACTTACTCACTAAAATAAAGCTGACAGATGCACACTTCATTTTAACACTTATCACCCCTAGCCACAAAACAGCCAACATGAAACCGCATTTCTCGTTAGAAATTGTTACCTTCCGTACCTACAGCATCTCGAATGTGATGCTGTGACGGTGCATTTTCCCACTCTCGTTGCTTTCTTCCCTTACTACAACCCGGCCACAACACCCTCTGATGACCTAATTTTTCACACTTCCAGTTTTTCCAACGCGTAATCTTAGGTGATTGCACTTCTCGCGCACGCCAGAAGCATTGGCAGCGGAACCAGGCTATCATCGACCTTGTCACAGTTGACGCTTTTGGTAGTTACTGTGACACAACTCACATTTTTGAGCATATGAGTACTTCTGTAATAGATCACATCCTCGTCTTTGAACCCATAGCCCATTATTTCGATCGAGAGTGCCTTATACGCACTACGATCACATCAGACCATTTACCACTACTAATCAAAACGTCATTTTGTGATGCCCTCAGCACCTCCGCAACATAGAGTAAACAAAGACCTTTAAACGCAGACTAGAATGTGTTTTGAAAACACACCTCCAACAACACCTTCTCGACCGAGCCCTCACATTACTCACAGACATCTACAACAAACACTTAACTATCGTACTGCCCGTTGAACTGCATACCCAAACCGCAGTCCGATTTTACCGTACCCTGATCTTATAGCTGCCTCGGAAAATGTGTTGAGAAGATTCTAGCTAGGCGGCTTAGTGGTCTATCCGGCTTTCGTCTAAACTGAACGTGTCACTGTCCCTTGTTGGATCTGCTTACAGACACCATTAGAGCATTCAATCACAAACAATGTAACCTGGCTGTGACATTAAGAAAACATTTAACACGGTCTAGTGCCCCGGTCTCCCTCACAGTATCCTTAACCTTAACATGCCCGATCACTTCTCTATACTTCTACTCTTGTTCTTCCCTAATCGGCCATTTCGATTTAACGTAAGCAATACCTTCTGCGATCCACTCCAACCCATTACAGGCGTACCGCAGGGTTTTGTTTTAGCCCTGACACTTTACACCATCTTCGATTTCGACATCCCCAATGTATCACAACAGGCAGTAGAGGTTGCGCAGCTTGCGGTAAACACTTACGTGTGAACACTGCATCGGAACAGCATCTCCCACCCTGTATCCAAAACCCTCCCGAAATTTTCCACCTGAGCCAAGGGGTGGGGAGTCTCCGTCAATTCAACAAAAACACAAGCGATCCTACGTCCTAACTACCACAAAGATAAATTTCCCAACCTATACGACGGTAATGTTTCCCTTGTACTAAACAACTTAAAAAACTCATACTCTTAACAAAAAGTCACTTAGTTGGGAATCCTTTTTACCAAAACCCTAAACTGGTTCCTCGACTTACAAACAACATTCAACAGGATACGAAAACGAAGAAATTTACTGGAAGCGCTCTAGGGTATAACGAGAGGTTCCCACCTCAAAATACCGCATTCACAAACATAAACCCTAATCACCTCTCCTATGTCGCCCCCTGTGAACGTCAAACATTCAGACATACAGGCTAACTTTTAGGTACTTTAACGACCGCACGATACAACTCGAAAGCATACCACCCATTACAAGCAGAATAGAAACATTACAAAGAAGGTGTGCACCCAAAATAATTTTCAGCGACATAATCCCAACCAGAGAGATCCTTACCACTTACAAGCGAGATCGGCCTAACACGCACATATTTAAACTGAGTAACATAACATTGAAATAAAACCAACACTTTTTTTTAAAACACCGAACAACTAATTCATGATTGTACCTATAAGATAACTCAAATAAACGTAACACCAACAATAAAATATTGGTAAAGGCTCAAGAGGACTCCAGAGCAGTCTACGAAAAACTAATAATCTAAAATAAATAAATACCTACATAAGAATGAGCAAGGTAACAAAACAATGTCTGTCGATAAACGATTTCGTGTAGCCCTTTTGAAAAATTCCAACATAAAATATTATAATTCTTATATAATTTTTAAAAATTAGTAATTTTACGCAGAGTTAATAAACATAAGATTATTTTAAATCTATTCGTAATTGAGCACACATTTTTTCAAGCGTTAGATATCAGACCAAAATAATAAATATTGGTTTATACATTCAATTTAAAGAAGCAAAATAATTCACAATTTTGTGAGCTAAATTCGACGCTTTCCATAACATTGGGTATAAACACAGCCTATAAAATAGTTGAAAATTTAGTTTAATGAATTGTAAAATAATATAACTTCAGATTTGGTTTGATACCAATGGCAAACTCTTTTTAATACGTTAATAACGAAAATTGGCAACATTGTAAAAAAACAGTCTATGTCAGATAGCCATTTAAACCTTCACGTTAGAAAGAGTTTAATAGACATCCAGATGCTAACCTGAAAAACTGACCAAAGACGCCCGAGTCTTTAAAATACCGATAATGTAGTTTAAGCATTTTCAATCGTATTTAATTAATGTTTACTCTTATATTTTTTTATATTAAGATACTTAAAATTTCTTTAAAAACAATGCATACACATCTTTTGATAAAATTAATTTTATTCAGATATTGAAAAAAGAATTTCTTTGCCACTAAATTACGCATCGTATCAAAGGATTGTATACATTATATTTAATCGATATGTTTAAGATCTATATGTAGGAATTCTTCCATTTAGAAAAAGAATATTTTATAAAAACCAATAACGGTTCCAAATACACCCCCCCACGTCACTGTATCTAATCAGCTCTACGAGAAACAAAAGCAAGATCGTGGATACTAATAAACACACATTTCCAAACACGCACACAAACACGCACACGCACACGCACACGCACACGCACACGCACACACACACGCACACGCACACGCACACGCATACGCGCACGTACACGCACAGGTACTCGCACACGCACGCGCACACGCACACGCACACGCCACGCACACCAGCACGCGTACACACACACACACACACACACAAACACACAAACACACAAGCACACAGACACACACACACGCGCACGCATACACACATACACACACATCTCTCACAAAACACACGCCCACCTACGCACGCACACACACGCACACGCACACACTCACAGAGTGTAGAAAACATTCCTCATATTTGCTGAGATATCACACTTTGAGGCACTAATGAGCAACTATATATATATATATATATATATATATATATATATATATATATATATATACAGTGTGTACAAAAGTAACGTAACTTACTAATATTTCGGTTTTTGAAAGGTTTACAATGAGAAGTTTCAAATAAAGATTTAATTTTTTATACCGGTTGCAATAAGGAATATTGTTGGTAACAATTTCTATGATATTTGGTTTCAGCAGGATGGTGCAACACCACACGCGAAATTATTTAAATGCAGTTTTCCGAGACATGTGGTTAGGAAGAAGGTTCACAATGGAGTATCCAGCAAGAACTCCCTATTTATCACATTAGATTGTTTTTTATTTTATTTTGACATAATTTTCAGTCAGTAAGTTTGCTCTGAAGTATGCCTCACTGAAGTAAGTAACATTAATCTGAAACTTTTTTTCATATCTTTTACAGTTAAGAAGATATTTGAATTTTTAGAAATCGGCCATTTTTGTTTTTTTAAATAATTTCGAAACTGAAACGGAAATTGAAATGTTTCTCAACGGAATCGAACTCGGCCCAATATATATATATATATATATATATATATATATATATATATATATATATACAGTCTGATTGATTTTAAGTGTCCAAGTATATAGATATTTTATCATAAAAGATAGAAAAAAGTTTAAGACACAAAAATACTCTACATTCAATTATTAATAATGCTACATATTCAGAAAAACAAATTACATAAAAACAAAAGTGCATCAAAAGACAAATTATTTTTTTTAATGGAACGGGCACTTTCTTTTAATATTCTGAAAGAGCTTTAAATTCTCTTTACAAAGGTACCAAATAAGTTATTATTATTTTGGCAATTATAGTCACAATATTTTTTTAAAGTTTGTTTCCTGTATTCCTATAAATACGAACAAAAACAACAAAAACAACAAAATTGGAACAGTAGTCTTGGGAAACAAGATGAGATGTTCGAAGTTTCCCCCATTATTTTGAACACATAGTCGGGCTCTTCTTAGTAAATTTCTGCGTGCCTTTTGTAACATGTAAGGAGTTATTTGACGGCAGACTTCAGTAATTCGATTTCTGAGATTCTCAAGGTTTTCGGGACCTGTGACGTAAACTATTTGTTTAACGTATCCCCAAATGAAAACATCCAAAATCGAAAGATCGGGCGACCTGGCCGGCCAAGGTACTGAACCACCATTCGCTATCCAATTATTTCTAAACATTTTACGTAAAACATCTTTAACAACTCTTGAATTATGTGGAGGTGCCCCATCTTGCTGAAACCACATATCACGCAGTATAGCTACTGGTACGTCATCCAGCAAGTCGTAAAATTCATTTATAAGAAAGTTCCTGTGCCTATCACCTGTAAGAGTTCCTTCACAAAAATAAGGACCCATTACAAAATCATTCACAACGCCGATTCATACGTTAACAGAAAGTTTATTTTGATATCTGCATGGTCGTAATTGTTTAGGATTTATGTCATCCCAGTAGTGGTCGTTTTTCCTATTGGATATATCGCACCAAACTATGACATTAATGAAATGACTATGATTAATCAGCCATTCACAAAATGTTATTCGCCGTTGCTGGTCTCCGTTATTTAGTCCTTGTACTAATTCAATTTTGTAAGGCTTCATTTTGTTCCTTTTAAGTATTGAAAATATCTTGTAGTAATCCTAAATCAACCACTGCTTCACGTATGGAATTCCGAGGATGCGCTCGAAAGTACGCCAAAACAACAATTTCATCATTTTCCATAACACCTCGCCGATGTCTTTGCTGCACTGGTTTTGCACTAAAACCGCCAGTTCTCCGTAAATTTGCTTCCAGTCTAGTAAAAATTCGAGGATGTGGTTGTCGTCGCTCGGGATACAAATTTAAATACTTTCCTCCAGCGTATTATCATTGCACCGAATAAAAACTCTTAACATATCCATTTTTCATCATTTGTGTAATTATTAATTGCTTGCATTGTGATTTTTTGTTGTTTTTGTTCGTATTTATAGGAATACAGAAAACAAACTTTAAAAAAATATTGTGATTATAATTGCCAAAATAATAACTTATATGGTACTATTGTAAAGAGAATTTAAAAAAAAGTGCCCGTTCCATTTAAAAAAATCATTTGTCTTGCGATGCTCTTTTGTTTTTCTGAATATGTAGCATTATTAATAATTGAATGTAGAGTATTTTTGCTCCTTAAGCTTTTTTTCTATCTTGTATGATTAAATATCTATATGCTTGGACTTGTAAAATCAATCAGACTATATATATATATATATATATATATATATATATATATATATATATATATATATATATATATATATATATATATATATATATATATATATATATATATATATATATATATATAATATAAAGGTATAAATAGTACTTTTTAGCCGGATGTATTAACAGACTAACAGACGGCTACTGAGACCGAGGTAGGGGATTCCTAAACAACTTTCATATGTACATAACATAATTATGTGTTCTCTGGTACTTGTGGTTCCTAGTAATGTTTCCGCCGTTAACGGTCTCATTTTTGACTGTTTATATATTATACATATTTAGTAAATTGTACTGCTCATGTTTAGAAAATTTGAATCTTTATAGAACAAAAGCAGAATAATGAAATCTATCTAATAAGATACTTTGTAGAAAAAAATTGAAAAGTTTGTCAAATTGGAACAATTATATACTACTATACTACTTTCATTTCCATAAGCCATAAAATTATATTAAACTGTATAATTAGTTTTCAAATTCCAATAAAGCTATCACAATCAGTACCTGGATTCATATTGATTGCTACTGATGCCAGGTTCCAGCCTTAATAGTGTTCCGATATTACAGATTTTCAAGATACTAAACTGTTATTATATTTATTTTTGCTTATTGCATCCTGGAGGTAGTATTTTAAAATAATAATTGTAACATAATCTTTCATTGTTTCATTTTGATTATTTGGTACTCGAAAGTTGAAGTGAAAACAAGTCACTTGTAGGTTTGTTAAGAAAATGAGTTTTCGTGGAAGAAAATTGATAGAATTGGCCATCAACAATATTAGCGATACCAGTGGTACGTGAGAATTCAAATTATTTCATTCCGTTAACACTAGGTTACAATAGCATATTGTACGCCTTTATGATTAGGTATCAATTTCAGTGTTTTTAATTGTTAATTTACTACATTTAGATTTTTAGAGGCAGAAAAACTACCTTAAAGTCATAGTTTAGGTTTTTGACGGGAGACACGTTATATGGTAATTTCGCTCATGGCTTTGTTAATTTTGTAATTGATATTAAAAGAACATATCGTTGCTCCTAAATAATTTTTTTCATTGTACTGCAAGTAAAATTATGAAGACCCCTCACCGAAGGATAAATTTTATACATTAGACAGCGTTCGATTAATTTTTAACTTCGTATGGAATCAAGCGTAATAGCGTAACTAAGTTTCTTCGTAGTAAGAATTCATTTAGCGCCTTATCTGCCCGAAACTGACAAATTTTTAAAATGAATTAACTTTCTAACAGGACAAATACAAATGATAAGTCCTGCACTTAATACTTACGTACCTAAAATATATCCATCTATCTATCCATACATCCACCTAACTCCCCTCCCCAACTCACCAGCCACAACTTGGATGTCGATTTTTTCAATTCCAAATAACCTCTCTCTATAATTATTGTTGATAAAACAGTGCGAACTACAGTGTTATTATTTCTTAGCTTTCGTTGATCGTAGTAACCTAGCACTTGCTGTCCAATAACACACAAATTTATAAAGTCGCTCTTTTATCGAGTGATTATCCACAAAAGTTTGAAATTGCTAAGAAAATAAACAAGAATGACAGAGGTGTAGAGGTGAAAAGACATATTTCATAAATTTGTTCCAACACCTTAAACAATTCTGAAAGATTTTATTACTATTGAGGACGATAACTGTGTGTGTTATCAAAATGTATGTAATTTTATAAATATAAATATGAAAACACGCCATTTAAACCCCAAATATCAGTATTTTAATTAGGAAATAAAGAAATTGCCATTTCCGACTTTTCTGTGTGGAAGATAATTTTCATATATTTCCTGTTAGTGTTTTCTGCACTATGAGCTCATTTAAAACTATTCCAGTAAAACGCCAAAATACTCACGCAACGTTTATAACTTTTCTGACAATTTAAAAAAAAACGTTTGATGACTCTGTCAAAGTAAATTTCGTCTATATAAAATAACAGATAGTGAGTGTAAGTAGCTAAAATTATTTTACCACGCGCTAAAAAACATATGTTGTCTTGTCTGAGCTAATTAAAAAACATTATTTCTTTTTTAAAACGCACAATTTTCTAACAGTAGAAAAATCTGCATGGCAGCACGTGACACACTTTGAGCACAACTCAGCATCATAATAATTTATTTGATAACGAAAACTGACTCTTTACTTACATAAATCCTTCACTCATGTGTTTCTTATTCTGAAGTTCTTGAGAATTTCTGTTTCAAATGTATGAAGGCGTTCAGAATTAAACAAAAATTGTTATCAGTCTCTTTACAACTATTATTATTACTATAACTATTACATATGAAAGTAACTCTGTTAGGGACTAAATTCTGCTGGATTTTTAAAAAAACTTGTTCTATAGTAGTGTCTATATCTTTTGACGAAAGTGCTTTATGCTCACGAAGGTGCTAATACAGTTATGAAATAGTACGGAGAAATCTGGCATTTCATAGCCTGGTCTATTATGAAAGTTTCCTTTACTTTATACCGCTCCTCTATTAGGGAGGATTGCTGTGCGTGTCTGGTATGAGGAATATTGAGAAAATTTTTTTTCGATTATTTTAGAGCTAAAACAGTTATTAAAGTACTTATCGTATAAAATTTTGTATATTTACAGATTCCAATAGAATGGAATGTAATTAATAAAAAAAAAATTTTTCAACCACGTGAATAAGACGCTATATTGTGACAGTATTTCGTACCGAAAGTGGTTGATCCTTCGGTCTCTCCATGGTAACTGTTCAAAAAGTAATTTACTTTTTGTCCTAGTGAAAAGGTAATGTGACCTTCACTAAACATCAACTTCGTGTTAAGGACGTTCATGGGATGTCATTACTTCAATAAATACAATTTTAGAATTTTCGCATATTCATCACAAACAACGTTTTAGTCATACATAAGTATTGATATTCAATACAATTTTTTTTTTATTTTCGTTTTAAGGAAGTGTAAGTTTATATAAATATTTTGACTGAATATCTTCTATAAACAGAAATCGACTTTTGCTGTCGCCGGTGGTAACATCTATCTTTGCCGTATTTTACCAACATTTTTCACATTTGAATGAATATTAATCAAAAACTACACACAAAATAATAATCATGTTGAATAGAATAGCATTCCCTGATGCCAACAGCGCTATAAATAAGGGGTTCTTAAAAACGTAGCAAACTGCAAATAGATGACTGAATATAAAGGTAAAAGTGGCTGGAGAGAAAATTTGATGCTTTATTCGTTCTTTACTCGGAAGATTGCTGGAATCTGATCCGCGCTGTCCAGCAGCTTTCTTCCTCGACCCGAAAATAGACATTTTTTGTACTAATGAAATAAATAACTATTTTCTACATAGACTAGTTTGTGATTTTCTTATTAATATACTTTGACTTGTCCACGCTTATAAACTATATATTCTTATTTTATTGCAATATACAACTTTACAGGTTCTCATTTTATTGTTACAGGTTACAACATACAAATTTAAGATAAATACCAAATTTTTGGTAAAGGTTACTTATAGGCGATACGTAACATTAAAGTTTGATTTACGATGAAAATATTTTTTTAAGCAAAATTAAGGCCTTGATTTATTAATGTTTATAACAATGTTAGTTTTGTGGTTTTTAATCTACTAAGTATACAGTAGCGACTACAAATTGAGAATAAACCATTACAAATTTCAATTTTAGATTAAAATTAGGAATAAATAATCTTCAACTATGAATACGCCAATTAGTTAAAAACGTGACGTTAATTATTATTGTTAGATATTTTACTGCAAATTATAAATTAAACCTACTCTATTTACTGACAACTGAATATTGTTTATTCCCAATTTAAGGTTGTTATGAATTTCTTCTGAATGTGACATTGGTCATTAGCAATTACAAGTTGAAAAAGTATGTATGTATGTATAATATTTGATGAAAGAGCAATTTTTAATTACGTTATTTTAACTACTTTTTTTCGTCCTTGGCGATAACCATGGTGTTTGGTCAATCGCTACAGAAATAGTACGTTACTTCCATATATTAGATGAGCCTTTATATGCAGACCATATTAATAAATTTTTAGCAGCACATAACTAATACACATTTTGAATGATCAACAGCATTTATAATAACGTTATAACGGTCACGCAGTAACCAAAATCGAAATATTGAAAATCATCGTGAAATAATTTAAATTTACCTAAAATATACCTACAGTTCCTCCGAACTACGTTGCCACCAATCGGCCTCAATTACACACAGTTTGTTTAACTAAATAAATTGTACACAAATGAAACCTTTGCAATAAAATATATTGTACTAATATGTATATAATTTATATATAAATGTATCCAGCTCGACATAAAATTCGCATTTACACGTTTTATATTTGTTACCATATACACATCGATGCGTTGTTGAGTCCGGGCTCAAAAAGGTGCTAATAACATAATCTGCGGGCTCAACAATGACCATATATATATATATATATATATATATATATATATATATATATATATATATATATATATACAGAGGGTGTGGGAAGTGTCCGTATTTGGTGGATAACGGTTCGAATATTGAAAATAAATAAAAATTGTTTGTACAAAAGTTATTCATAGTCACGTTTTATATTACATAAAAATATTATTGAGTATAACAGGGTGTTTCGTTCAGCCCAGGCGCAACCAAACTTTTTTATTTTCTATGGAACACCCTGTATATTATTCCATATGCTGATTTTTCGTTTCATTTTAGATCAATTTTATGTATCACATGTAAGGTCTAGAGTGGACTGTTTCCGAGTAATTCGACTTTTTTGTAAAAATTGACGTCTGTTGTAGTCTTTAAAAAATCGAATATCTCAGGTATAACTTAGAGAGGTGCGGTTTGAACTATCAGATTAAGCATGAATTGGACAAACTTTTCCATCTGTGAAAAATGGTACCGAAGACAGGGGTACTAAATAGAGGGCGTCGAGTTTTAAAATTTTCAAACATACCTAACTTGGTTTTTTCAAATACAACCCTAACATTTTAATACATCTTTTAATTCGTTTTTAAATTGTCTATCAAACAGCCATTACATTCCCTATACCTAACTTTAAACGTTTTATTGTTATTTTAAGTTTTAACAATTTTTGCTGTGCACGATGCGGTTGGCGTTTAAACAAATGAAAAACAAATGGGAAATATTTATTCTCTGTATAATTTTCAAAACTAGGATTAAGGTTTTAAAAAAATATGCAAAATTATACTAATGAAAGGTTTAAAGTATCTATTCAATGTGGGCGCTTTCGTTCTGTAAACATAAGCGAATTCGCAGTCGAAAGAAATTTGTACACGCTCTAACATTTATGGCGTAATCTGTCTGAAAGCCTGTGTTATGCGCAGTTTCATGCTGTCAGAAGTAGTTGGTTCCTGGTACACCAGACTTTTCAGATAACCCCATAGAAAAAAATCTAAGGGATTTGACGCTCTTGGCGGCCAAGCAATCCATCCCCCTCTTCCTATCCATCGTTCATGGAATCGTTCGTCTAATAATTGTCTGGCAATAATACAGAAGTGTGCAGGTGTACCATCCAGTTGTAGCCACACGTTTTGTCTTAATATTAAGGGTACATCTTCTAACAATTCATTTAACACTAGCAGCGCCGGCTATTGTAAATACCTAAAACGCCGTGGCCGGTCATTTTGACCTCTGGACAAAGAAAGGTAATTTTGAGATGTATTCTTTATATATTTTACACTTAATTGAGAAAGAAACACAAAAAAAAATCACATTTTAGGTAAATATTCATTTTAATTAAATAAAAATCAAATTAATTCTAATACATTTAGAATTCGGTAGAGTTTTACATGCTGTATTACCCTCCACAGTTCAAATAAATAACGGTCTTTGTTACACTTCCAAATTTTCTACAAACATATTTGTTACACATTGAACAAACGGCCCGGATTCAAATACTGGGCTGTACTGTTATTTTTTTTTTAAATAAAATTTTAATTTTACATCCTGGCATTTTTATTTGTAGGTTGCAGTGACTAATGGCGCACCAAAATAAAAAAGTCCAGATCGTTCACTGTAACGGGGGAATTTTATAATATATTTAAAAAAATAATCTACTCTTCGACCGATTGATTGACTTTTTTTAAATTACCAGCACGGAAAATGTACTAGAAAGGTAGTCGGCCTTAACAAATTTGGTAGTATGGCTAAGAAAATTGAAATTTTTTTAAAGTTCGAAAATCCCCATCCATATACAGGTCACTGCTTCAGACGTTCTTCGGAAACAATTTTAGTAAATGTAGGAGGGGACATATTAACTTTAAAGCACCATGGAGGATGGCAATCCAGTAACGTGGCAGAAGGGTACTTCGGGGAACCCATTACAAATTCTTTACTGAAATGGAGACAGAAAATGCACCCTTAACTTCTTCAATTAATATAACGGAAAATTTACTAAAAAGAAATGACGTTTCGGGTTTGACCATTCAAAATTGTACGAGTTTTACTATTAACTATAATTTTAAATAAATTATTTAAGTGTTAAAAGGTAGGATACTTTAAGGTTGTTTTAGTTTTGCTAACCATAAGAATAAATATTGTTACATTATTTGTATTCTTTAAATTTGTGCAGTTGTAGGAAAAGTATAGTGTGCAAGATGTGGGGAAAGTACTTTTCTCACTCGTGTATTTGCTGCACTCGCCCTTCAGGCTCGTGCCACAAACCTCCACACTCGTGAGAAAAGTTGAACTTTCCCCACTTGTTGCACAATATACTATTTCTTAGTTCCTCAGGTGGAGTGAAAGTAAAGTCTTCTCGTTTTATTTTACTGTCTACCACTTCATTATAAACTATCCAGGCGTTGATTGTGGCAAGATCTAAAACACTGTAAAACACATAAACTGGCAATCTACGTGAACCAGCTTTCGTAGAATATTTTCTAGACATTTGTTCCAACACTTGTACCCCAAATTTTTTTTCATTGTAATACAACACTGTCTTAAATTTCTTCTTTTTGCATTCATTCATTTATAGCTACAGTTGGATGTAGCGTGCTTAGCCACATGGCATTTTTATTAACTTTACCCTGATAAATTGACAAGGAGCTTTTACCATTTTTCATTACTGTGGTAGAATACAACTATGCTCCTTTATTCTTGATACAAATTGGTAATTCCCTTCTTGCTCGGTTAATTGTTCCTACTATTGTTGTGTTCTTTTTTGCCAGCATTGTTGCTAACTTTTGGCTGGTAAAAAAGTTGTCGGTATTAACATTTCTACCCATATTTAGGAAAGGTTCCATTAATTTTAAAACAACATATTCTGAAAGGGGTTGGTTGTTAGGACGCATCCCATCTTTTCCTAAATAAGGACAACCATTCACGAGATATCTAGAATTCGTATCAACAGCTAGCCAAGATTTTACACCAAATTTATCAGGCTTATTCGCCATATATTGTGTAAATCTGCATCTAGCTTTAGTAGAAAACAGTTGTGCGTCTACTGTAATATTTGCTCCTGGAACATAGCAAGCTTTACAGTTACTAATAAATTTGTCCCATATTTCGGACGCCAAAGCTAACTAGACGTTCTTTTCGTGTTGATCGAATACCAAATCTTAAAAATCTCATGATTTCATGAAATCAATTGCGTGACATGATCTCACGAAAAAATTGCGGTTACCAAGCAACAGGCCATACACTGTCGAAATGTAATGTTCTTGCGCCGTAATGACCACGAGCTAGTAATATTGCAAGAAAAGCGTCAAGTTTGTATCATTTCCTAGTTGTCGTTTATCTTCAATTTCAGTACATTTCTGAATGTGTTTTAGTGTTGTGCTATCTAAAAACAATCGAAATGTACTTAGCACAGAGTTAGCAAGCATATTTTACTCTGCACTCTTTCTAAGGTACACGAAAAAATTCTCCTAACTCAAATTCGTCGTCATTTGAACCTACGTAACATAATTCCTACGGTTCAGTCTGGCTTTGGCCCTCGTTACAGCTGTTCTTTAGCGCTCTTGATTGTGACGGATGACGTCATATGTGCTTATGACCGTAGAATGTTGACTTTGTTAGTATCACTCGCCTTTTCTAAAACGATCGACACTATAAATCATTCTCTTCTTCTATCTATTTCATATTTTATAGGTTTTAACCCATCGTCTGTCTTTAATTAGCAGCTATCTATCTCAAGCTGTGAAAGTGGATAATAGAATATCAAACTTTCTCAGTGTAAGCAAAGGTGTACCTCAAGGTACGATCTTAGGTTCTTTATTGTTTACTATTTATACCTTTAAATTTAGGCATTGTTTGAAAACCTGCAAAGCTCACTTTTATGCTGACGATACGCAAATTTACCTTTCCTTTCCAAAGTCTGCTTTGATGGAAGCCTACGCTTTAATAAATAGTGATCTTGACAACGTACAAAGCACATACGTGGATTATGGTCTTCATCTAAACCCTTCTAAGTCTGTTGCTATTCTATTGGTAAACTAAACGATAAGGCTGCTATGATAGATAATGCAAGCATAGAAATAAATAATACATCTTTACCATTATAAGATACAGTAAAAATTCTTGGTCTTCATCTCCATAGATCATTCTTTGAGGTTTAACAAGCACATTACTGAATGCGTTAAAGAATCTTACGCCTCGCTTAAAATTATGTATCACAATAGATACGCATTTGATTTAAGCACAAAAACCTTACTATGTAACTCCTTAGTTCTTTCTAGATTTAATTACTGTGACATAGCTTACGACTCTTGTATATCCTCAACCGACATCAGGCGAATTCAAAAGAGCAGAATTCTTGTCTGCTGCTAATTTCCGGAATTAGAAAGCATGATAACATTTTTTATAAACTGGCTAAATTTGAAAAATCGCCGATTATTACATGCTGCTTGCTCCTATCATAAATTAGTAATTAATAGATATCCACGATATCTTTTTGAAAGACTTGTCTTTCCGTGTTGATGTACAGTGCATCCCATTTTGGTTGAGACAGCCAGATACCTCGGTTGTTGTTGAAGATAGAACCTTGCGGTTTTCACGGTCCTGTGCCACTTTTTTGTGAAACTCAAGATGGCCTGAACGGATTTTACCTAACTTCTTTCGTTTATAAATTACAGGGTGTTTTTGAAAATCCACACTTTTTGGATCCCCTCCATATCTAAGAAGTTTCTCAGCGATAATGTCAAATTGAAAACTTGTCCCATAGAGAATTTTACGTAGAACCCAGGGGCACACTCAATTTTTTATTTCGGGGTATCGTTATGGAGATAAGACTCAAACTTATGATTTTTTTCAATGGAACACCCTGTATTTTCTTATCACATTAAATTACTTATTTTTTTTCCTTCGAAATGATGTATAATATATACACATGAAGTTTTCAAAAATGCTCCAAAATTACTAAAACATTGAATTTCAATGGAGTGCAATGGATTTCAAAGTTTTACTACAAGGATTATTATTTGTGATTTTTTTATAGTAGGTCACTGCTACAAACACTGTTGTTGACTTTTGGAGCATTGTTTCATCAAGTGACTGTGGAGAAATCAACACATCTGCTGTCATGATGATAAATTTTGATGCGTTTTATTGTGTTTGTGTTTGGCGATTTTGTTAATTTGTGAAATTAACGAAAAGTATGATATCATACAATGTTTTAATCAATGCCATAAAAATGTTGACGAAGCATTAGAATTATATTTAAACAGGTAAACTAGTAATTTACAATAAGACATTACATGACATATTGTTTTTAAAACGTTAGATATCCAGAGAAGCATCAACCTAGTCGAGCAACGATATTTCGACTAAAGAATAATCTACTAAATTATGGTGCGTATTCTAAACCCCGACCCAAGACGTAAAACAAGGAAAATAATGAAGTGGATGAAATAAATGTCTTAGCCAGCGTGCGTGTCTCTTCTCAAACTTCTTGTACGAAGTTAGAAAATGACACTGGCGTTCCCCGATCACGGGTACAAAGGATTTTTAGAAAACACAAATTGAAACCCTACAAAGTGAATATTGTCCAGCATTTATACCCTGGTGATGCAGCGAGGCGTTTGGATTCCTGTAATTGGTTTTTGAACCAAACTCGAAGGGCAATAATTTTGCGAGTAAAGTCATATGGTCAGACGAAGTCCATATAAGCAGTGCCGGTTTATTTAACAGGCAAAATACAAGGCACTGGTATGATGAAAACCAACACCTAATTTTTGAGCAACAACAACAGGGTCGATTTGGTTTTAATGTAGCCTGTTTCTTTTTGGGGACATCAATAAAATACCGCATTTTTAAAGGGGGTCTCAACGCGAGTAGGTACTTGGCAATTTTAGAAGAAGTAATACCAGAATTCCTGGAGAATGTTCCCCTCGCCTATCTAAATGCCATTTCCTTCCAACAAGACAGTGCCGCTGCCCACAATTCGAGGTTGATTGTGCCGTTTTTAGAAGAAACTTTCCAGGACCATTGGATTGGAACAAATGGACCCTGCAAGGTCACCTGATTTGTCAGTATTGGACTTTTTTTCGTGGGGTTTTTTGAAAAATAAAATATACTGTAAGAGGCACAATAATATTGAACAACTTCGTGCAACAACAGAGCCAGTTTTCCAGAATTTACAAAATCGGCCTTTCATAATTTTAACTGCATTAAGACGTACTAAGAATTTTTGTCAATTGTATGTTAGGGAAAATGGACATCAATTTGAACAATTCAATGAACAAACTACCAAATAATTTCGAAATGAAATAGTATGAGTAAATATTTAATTAGTTGCTTATTCTACATTATGAACTTTTTATTAGTATTTATTTGTTGCTATTAGTTACCTACGTTTTGTGTTTTGTTAGTGAATTGGTGTTGGTATTGTTCTTGTTCCTTTCATGGAAAAATCACAAGTAGTATTTCTTCAATTTGAACTTTTTTGTATGAAAAATCCATAGCCTACTATTAAAAATCAATGTTTTAGTGATTTTGGAGCATTTTTGAAGAATTTATGTTTGTATATTATATATCATTTTGAAGGAAAAAAAAATGGATTTAATGAGGTGATAAAATACAGGGTGTTCCATTGAAAAAATCATAAGTTTGAGTCGTATCTTCATAACCATACCCCGAAAAAAAAATTGATATGGGATAAGTTTTCAATTTGACATTATCGCTGAGAAACTTCGTAGATATGGAGGGTCCAAAAAGTGTGAATTTTCAAAAACGCCCTGTAACTTATGAACGAGAGAAGAAATATCCGTTAAGGACATCTTGTGTTTCATAAAAAAGTGGTACAGGACCGCGAAAACCGCAAGGTTCTATCTTCAACAACAACCGAGATACTCGGCTGTCTCAACTAAAATGGGGTGCACTGTACATAACGCATATCTCAGATTTAAAGACTTACTAATACCCCCAATCCATAAAACTACATTTTTTAAGCGCTGTTTTTCCTATCGCATTGTAAACACCTATAACAAACTTCCATTACACCTTAAGTCTTTAAATCTAAACAAATTCAGAAATAAGCTCCTAAACCTACTTTTACTTTACTAAAAGGAACGCAAAGAGCTGTAATGCGTAAACCTGTCAGTAGTCCTTTCGATACATACTGGAAACCTACTCCACTTGGTTTTATCGTTATTTGTGTACTGAATCGCCGAACATATACCCACGAATGCGATTCTATAGGTTGAGTATAGGCAGGTGGTGGGATCTATCCCGCCGAACTGAACTTCGCCTTTTACTATTATATTTGAATACTTGTAAAATTTTGTAATTTTAATCCCTTATAGTATTAAAGACAAGTTAGGATTATTATTTCTTTTTGCATTAGGAGTTGGTCCAGGAGTATTTCGCATAACATTTCTTTGAACTGTACGGCCAACATAAGGTCCACTTGATACCACAACTTCCCATATATCATTAGATTTAGGTGATTGTTTACTCGCCACAGGTAAATGCATGTAATTTTTTTGTTTTGGATGGTGTTCAAGGTCATCACTAATTTCATTAGATGTACAAGGATAAGAAGTGACATTATTGACTTTGTTCACTACTTTTGTGATCAACAGGAGCAGCTTCATCACCTTCACTATCTTCGGAGTGGTTATCTGCTTTTTCGGATTCGCATTCAGATAAGTTTTCCAACTCCGCGAGACGACCACATTTTTTTTACTACCAAATTAACCCCATAATAAGTACAGAAGTATCTCACACGAACGTTCACTTGCAACTAATTTGAAATCTCAAAGTACTAGAATATATAGATCTCTATAGAAACAAGTTATAACTTGGAATTTTGATATCTCGGGCGCGTAGGTAAAAATAGCGAAAATTATTCATAATTTCGGACACGACTAAACAAGTTCTGACTTGCAGTAAATTCCTAAGAATTACCACAATAATAGTAAAATACATTGTTTTATCTCAATGTTGTAATTCGTCGAAACAGATTATGAATACATGAACTGTCGAAATGACGGTTCCGGTAGTTACGCAAATACTACAAAAAAACGTGAGTTGGATTGTGCTGGCTTTTACTTGATGGAAATTCATATTAACACTTAAATGAAACAAATAGTTCCTAATTTGCACAAAATCATGTAATGAATAACAATTGTTTCGACACAAATTGTCTTCTTCAGATTCGATCTTAAACTAACTTACAACGCTACAAAATACTTAACCTATACTAATTGTGGTGGGAAGCTGACAACTAATTATGTGATGAAGAGGGAAAGTCAAACAGTGGTGAACAGTATAAATCAATTTGATCGTTTAATAACAAATCCGTATTTTTGGTTTTAAACATTTCTAATGATTTTAAAACGTCTAATATGTTATCTTTATTTTCAACATGCAAAATTTCAATTTTTTTTTCAAAATTTTTATCTAACTCGTGATTTTCCGAGTTCAAATGTGACGCATAGTTAGTAGTTTCTGTATTGTTTTATATGAACTAACATGTTCAGAAATACGTTTACTAAAACTTCTACCTGTTTGTCCCATATCGTATTTATCACAACTCCCGCAATTTAGTCTGTATACCACTGAGTTATTTTCTTTCTGATTTTTGGGTTTATTGTCTTTATATATTTTCCTAAAGTATTACATTTGTACGTTATATTCAAATCTAGTTTTTTCATTTGGTTAGATATTATTTCTGTAGATTTACCTATATAATTTAACGTGTTAAATAATTTTCTAATTTTGGGTTGAGCAGGGTAAACTGATTTTAATGCAAACTTGTATTTTTACAATTTTTTACAATTCTATTGACATCCGATCTTTTTTAAAATTCTAATAATGGTTACACGGAATCGGATGTCAAAACAATGTATATATATATATATATATATATATATATATATATATAACGTGAACCAAAATAACGTACCCTACTTCAAGTGTCAGATAAAACCTTTCTCTAAAATGTATGGCTCCAAAGTGACAGGCCCTTAGAGTTCAATTTCGAAAACCGTTTTTCACAAATAACTCGAAAACTTTAGGAATTTCAAAATACTATCCCCAATAAAATTACTTCTTTGTTGACGAGGATTTTTCTGGTTGGTTGGATTGTCTATAAATGGACTGGAAGTATTAGTGTTCACATTGTTCCCGTATACTTTCTATTCCAACTCTTTGTGTGTGATCTTTCAGGTATTATGGTGATTTTTTGGGTCCGTTATTCAATTTTCTGCAAATGTGGTCCTCTTTATTGAAGTTGACAAAGTGAGTTATTTGCAATTTCATCAATCACGGTCAATTAAATACTACAGCACCAAAATTTAGTAAGTGGGCAGTGGACTAAAAGTCATAGTTGTCATATTGTGATTTTTCATCAGTTTTCATACAATTTATTTATTCATAATGAATGATAATCGGTTTTCCAACTCCGATATGACAGATATGCATATAATGTATGGCAGAGCTTTTGGGAATTGTGCTGAAGCTGTTCGTTTATATCCCCAGACATTTCCAAATAGGCGGATACCGAATAAAAAGACGTTTGCCAACATTGACCGGCGTCTGCGGGAAAGTGGAACATATTATCAATTTATAAAAATTCTATTCATATCTGATTCTCACAGCCACCAAAAATTGACAGTGGTAGGAGGCGAACTGCAAAAACACCAGTTTTAGAACAAAGAGTGTTAGATGCAATTGACGCTGATCCCACAACAAGCTCTCGTCAATTGGGAAGAGAAAATAATTCAAATGAGTCCACGATATGTAGAATTATTAAAACGGAACTCTTGCGACCTTTCCATTATCGATAGATACAAGCTTTGACTATTAATGATTTTCAACCAAGAGTGAACTTTTCACGTTAGTTTCTAGAAAAATTCAATAATGAAATGAAATTATCGATCGATTATCTTATTCACTGATGAGGCAGGTTTCGCCAGAAACGGAACTTTTAACTTCCAAAACAATCATTACTACGATTATCAAAATCCAAGCGTTTTTATTGAAACCAATCATCAACAGCAATTTAGTGTGAATGTAAGGGCAATAATTTATTTGGTCCATTCTTTTTGCCACAACGTTTAAATGGTAATTCATACACCAATTTCTTGGATAATGACTCCTGATTTACTAGCAGATGTTCATCTGCATGTTAGGGATCGGATGTGTTTCATGCACGATGGTGCGCCTCCTTATTTTACACCAACTGCTAGGCAGTCATTGAATCGAACTTTTAATGCAAACTGGATTGGACATGGAGGACCGGTTCCTTGGCCTGCACGTTCACTGGATCTAAACCCTATGGATTTTTTCTGGGGTCGTTTAAAAGACATCGTGTATTCGGTGCCAATTGCAAACGACCAACGTCTCCAGCAACGAATTTTTGATTGCTCTAATTTAATAAGAGATGATCCTCAATTATTTTTCAACGTAGGTCAGTCAATCATGAAAAGAATAGCAGTCAACGGTGAACGATTCGAACATTTAATCAACTAATTTGTTTATTAATTAATACTTTGTTAAACTTAATAAACTCTTTGACAATTATGACTTTTAGTCCACGGCCCACTTACTAAATTTTGGTGCGGTAGTATTTAATTGACCGTGATTGATGACATTGCAAATATCTCGTAAACCGTTCACTTTATCAACTTTAACCAATAGGATCAAATTTGCAGAAAATTGAATAACGGGCCACAAAAAGTCACCAAAACACCAGAAAAATCACACATAAAAAATTTGGAATAGAAAATATACGGGTACAATGTGAAAACTAATACTTCCAGTCCATTCATAGACAACCCAATTAAACCAGAAAAATCCTAGTCAACAAAGAAATAATTTTTATTGGGGATAGTATTTTGAAATTCCTAAAGGTTTTCGAGTTATTTGCGAAAAACGATTTTCAAAATTCAAATTTGAGGGCCTGTCACTTTGTAGCCATACATTTTAGAGAAAAATTTTATCTAACTTTTCGTGTCTATTTTATGTGTAGAATATACACTTAAAGCAGGGGTACGTTTTTGGTTGACGTTATATATATATAACGTCATTGAAGTTTAATTATTATTTTTTTCTTAATATCTTCTTACAATGATGTAATAAGCGGACGAAATTTTGTATATAGGGGCCTTTGATCATGCAGAATTCAAATATTAGTTCTTTTATTAATAAAGAGCAGTGATTTTCAAACCTCCTTTCAAAAAATTTCCGTACCGCTCAAGGAAAGTGAGCTAGCTTGCCATCAAGCATAAAGTCCGCTCTTCCAACAGTGTCCAATGAAACATCTTCTAATAATGTATTCAGGTTATTCCTTTTCAACAGTGCGACGAGTTCTGGAAACTCCCACTTTTTTTTTAAACAGACATCTTCACCACCCATCTTCATTCAAACGCCTGTGCACGTCAATAAATGTTCGAGCATTAGGAACCTGTCCTAAAAGATATCATTCTCGATAGATACGTTGAGCTTTGGAGAAATTTGACCGAGCTTCTCCGTAACACATAATCATATCCCTGTATTCTTCAGAAGTATATTGAACCATTTTAGGAACACAAAATAATATGTACTATTGGAGTGATGAAAATAACAGGCGATGGAAATTTACGAAAAAACAAACGAAATCTACGATACTTGTCAAAATATTATTGTCTTGTCAGAGGTATTTTGTGTCCTTGATT
The DNA here is from genome assembly GCA_036346205.1 of Vesta saturnalis. NCBI lineage: Eukaryota > Metazoa > Arthropoda > Insecta > Coleoptera > Lampyridae > Vesta > Vesta saturnalis. The sequence goes on from JARFJB010002018.1 coordinate 390,976, forward strand.
AAGTTCTTCATTGACTCTCTTATTGATTTTTCAAAATTACTTTGAAAAATGGTTCACTACACTTTTGTAGAATACAGGGACATAATTATGTGTTACGGCGAAACTAGATCAAATTCTTCCGAAGCTCAACGTATCTATCGAGAAAGATATCCATTAAGGCATATTCCTCATAATAGGACATTTATTGACGTGCTTAGGCGTTTGGGTGAAGATGGCTGTTTTGAAAAACCAAAAGTTAATAGTGGAATTTCCAGAACTCGTCACACTGCGCGAAACGAAGAAACTGTTTTACGAATGGTAGAAAATAATCCGAGAACAAGCACCAGGAAAACAAGTTCATCGGTACGAAATATTAACCGTGAATCAGTTAGACAAATTTTCAATGAACAACTTCTTCGCCCGTATCATTTCCAAAAGGTTCATTCACTATTAGAACATGACTATCTTCCTCGTGTACAATTTTGCCAATGGTTGCAAAATCAAAGACACGATATTTTTTCTTCAATTTTGTTTACTGTTGAAGCTGAAGCTGATGGTGTTCTGAACCTACTTAATATGCACCATTGGAGTAATGAAAATCCTCATCAAACCGTGGGCAGGTATAATTGACAATTACTTAATTAGCCCATTTCAATTGCCCAATCGATTGACAGGTGAACTGTATTGAAATTTCTTGGAGAATGAACTAAATACGTTATTAGAGCATGTTCCATTGGCTATTATTGGTAGAATGCGTTACATGCACGATGGCGCGCCAGCTCACTTTTCTCGATTGACAAGCGAATTTTTGGACAGGAGATTTGGAAATACGTGGATTGGTCGAGGGAGACTTGTATCCTGCTGGCCAGCTCGTAGTCCCGACCTTAATCCCCTCGATTTTTGATTTTGGGAATTCACGAAAAATGATGTTTGTGCTGTAGAAATACATAATGAAGAGTAACTATGGATAAGAATTATGGAATCCGCAGATAGATTCCGTAATAACCCAGGAATATTTCAAAGATGCCGTCAATCCTTCAGAAGAAGAATTGAAAAATGTATTCAAGTACAAGGACAACAATTTGAACATCTAAAAATTTAATGCTTTTTTTTTAATCACTGCCCTTCATTGTTGCTATTAAAATTTAATTGTTGAAGTGTTATGTCATTGTTTTTGCAAATAAGTTACTTTGGCGCTTTTGGATAATTTGCATGCATCGGATGCATTTTTCTCGTAAACCGCTGGTCCTAGTGACTTCAATAAGGTATACCTTTCTGAAGCAGAAAAGATGGGAAAATAAATTTTTCCAGTCGAAAATCACATACAGTGTAAGGTAAAAAAGTTAGGACCGATTCAAACAATATGGAAACCTGTATGTGGCGCCCTCTATCAGTAATAAAAGAACTAAGGTCATATTTGAATTCTGCGTGATAAATAGCCCCTGTATACAAAATTTTCATCCTATTATTACATGATTGTAAAAAGACATTAAAAAAAAAAACAAAAAAAAATTAAACAACACCCTATATCTTTTAAACGAAGGCGTTGCGGACTTAAGTTCATAGGAACTTTTTTTCTTATTTTAGTGTCCTCTATCTCGTGCATGCACTTCTATGTCATATATATATATATATATATATATATATATATATATATATATATATATATATAGTGTGTGGGTGTGTGTGTGTTGTGTGTGTGTGTGTGTGTGTGTGTTGTGTGTGTGTGTATACAGGGTGTTTCTGAAATAGGGTTCAATTTCTACTGCATGTAGAACTCATTAAAATAAGACAAAGTGTTTATATAAATATGTGCCTAAACGCACCCTTAAAAGTTACAGGCCATTGAAAGGGTTCGAATTAAACTGATTTTATCCAGTTATTTTAAAAACGATAAAAGATAAAGAGACGAAATAAAGGGAACATACATAACTTTTCACGCCGAGTAACATGAAAAGGGTATCAAGTCCCTAAAAAATTTTGTACGACCTTTTTGCAATTTTTTTTGACAAATTCATAAATTTTGGACAGTTTTACGTAAAAAAATGTCGTTTTTGCGTAAGTCGATATCGGCAACGGTTTCCGAAGTGAATAGCAGTAATTTTATCAAATAATGATTTCAACTCATTTTACACAAAAACCGTTGCCGATATCGACTTACGCACAGACGACATATTTTACATACAACTGTCCAAAATTTGATACCCTTTTCATCCCCCTGAAAAGGACGCCTATGATTCGAATAACGAAAAATGGCCTAGCTCATGTTACCCGGCGTGAAAAGTTATATATGTTCCCTTTATTTCGTCTCTTTATCTTTTATCGTTTTTGAAATAACTGGATAAAATCAGTTTAATTCGAACCCTTTCAATGGCCTGTAACTTTTTAAGAGTGCGTTTTAGGGCACATATTTATATGAACATTTTGTCTTATTTTAATGAGTTCTACATGCAGTAGAAATTGAACCCTATTTCAGAAACGCCCATATATATATATATATATATATATATATATATATATATATATATATATATATATATAGTCCCGGACCAACTTTAAAAGAGGGAAAATTCTCTTATTTTTGATTTCTCAGAAAATTTCATTCTTGATGATTTGCCCTACTTGTTTTCCAACCCCCGAAACAAAAATTGCTTTCTATCTTACTCGTACCGTTCTCGAGATAATATCATTTTTCTTGAAAAATTGAACTTAGAATGTTTTTCCTAATTTTTAGAAGTAACTAACTTTAGTAGGCGGATTTCATTGAAAAGCACCACTGACAGAAATTGTCAAATGTGATAATCCTTAAGTTAATTCATGCTAATTTGAATTGTATGCTATAATGTTGACTTTACAACAAAGAATTTATCTAATTCAATGTTACGGAACTGGGGAAGAGTGCTACCGAGTTGTTATCAGAAAATTCAACCAAAAACACCCGGAGGTTGCCATTTCGAATGCCGGAGCAAAAAACTTGGTAACTAAATTTCTTCAAACAGGCTGGGTTTTAGAACTAAAGAAGCCAAAGAAGTTGTTCGATGAAGAAGATGCTGGTACTGTTCTCGCCGTTCATTCCGCAACAGAAGTTCCAAGGTTGTCTTTAAGAAGGAGGGCACTACGAATTGGGATAGGTAAATCTCATTTACAAAGAATCTTCAAGGAGAACAAAATTTCACCATTTAAGCCGCAATTTAGGGAAACTTTAGAGAACGGTGATGAAGCCAAACGTCTGGATTTTTGTTTGGAAATGGGCAATAGAGTTTTTGAAGATTCAAATTTTCATAAACGAATAATATTCTCCGATGAATCGACCTTTTCAACTAACGGAGTCGTTTCCTCCCAACATTGCCGTTACTGGAGTAGGACGAATCCAAACTTCCGAATTGCTAGTCGCAGACAATGTTTGAAAAAAGTTAATGTGTGGTGTGCGGTTTCGTACCATGGAATTATTGGCCCATATTTTTTTGATCAAAATTTAAACCATTATTCATATTTGGAAATGTTGCAAAATTTTTTAACTGATAAACTGGATGAATTGCCATTGAACTACCAAATTGAAATGTTCTTCCAACACTATGGGTGCCCTGCTCATTATTCCGGTACTGTTCGCCAGTGGCTCAATACAGAGTTCCATGATAACTGGATAGGAAGAGATGGCCCCATTTTATGGCCGCCGAGAAGTCCTGATCTCACAATAATGGACTTTTATCTGTGGGGTCGTTTAAAACAAATTTTGTACAGTGAGCCATTAGTCAATGATGAAGAGCAATTGAAAAATAGGATACGGAATGCTGTCCAGTCCCTTTCAATCGAAGAAATAAAGCGCAGTTTCAATGAATTCAGAGCTCGCATTCAAATCTGTGCGGAAAAAGGAGGAGCATTATTTGAATAGAAAATTAATAGTTCAGTTTTTTGAGAATTTCATTTCATTTTACCATCAATTGTTAAATTTATTAATTAAAACTTGTGAGACCAATTTGATTTTTCCTTTGAAACAAATCAATTTACTTCAAAAAATTACGAAAAGCTCGAATTTTTCAAGAAAAATGATATTATCTCGAGAACCGTTTGAGTTAAATTGCAGGTAATTTGTGTTTCGGGGGTTTGAAAACAAGCAGGGAAAATCAGCAAGAATGAAATTTTCTGAGAAATCAAAAATAAGAGAATTTACCCTCTTTTAAAGTCGATCCGGGGACATACTGTATATATATATATATATATATATATATATATATATATATATATATATTATATATATATATATATATATATATATATATATATATATATATATATATATATATATATATATATATATATATATATATATATATATATATATATATATCATGTTTGCATATATGCTCAACGAAATAGTGTTGCTAAATATACAGTTGAAGGGATATAACGCATAACACGTGCATTTAATAGTTTTCTTCTTTGTTTTTCATTGTAGTTCAAGACACAAGAGAAATGTAGCTTGACTTAATCTAAGAGAGAGTTTAATTTTTACGTTGACTCATCGCTCTTAATACCTTCACAGAATGTGTACTAACAAATTAGAATAACAGATTTTAGGTGGAGTAGTAGTGAACAGTGCCAAATTGAAAATGTAAATAAACAGATGTTGACATCCCTTAACTTGCATTATTAATTAATACAAGGGTTTGTATATTATGTACTAAGGATGGTATAATACTTACCATAGCATACTGCAACGAACTGGAAAGCAAAAACTAGCGCTAACTTCATTCTTCCTTTACATTAAACACACACATTATTAAAAATTGTCACTTATCAACTCTTAAATGTTCTGTTGTACACAAATTTCGGTTAATAACCTTATTTTCCTTCTTTCCTACATAATTGGTTCTACAGAGTCATCTCTGTTTTTGCTGTTAAATTTACGGTGGCGAGAAGCAGAGAGGCCAAGTTAAATTAATACCGACAAAATTTATTACTTACAACCACACAGAGACAATGTTATTAAGTTCACAAATATTAACAGTAATAATACTTTTTTTAGGCTACCTCAATAAAACGACTCCTTTGCTAAAATATACCTGATTAATCGTTTTGTAACTTCAAAAGATTAATTTTCATTGACAGGATGAAACATGTACGAAAGGTTGGTTTTGCAAAATTTATTTAATTACCACTTTTAACATAAAACATTTTATTACTAAAGGTTAACATAATTTTGCCAAGTTTGACGTGTTTCAGTCTGTTGTTGAAAACTTAATTAAGATTAGCTTATGAAGTTATCTATTTAAAGATTAAGGGTTTTCTTTTGAATAAAAAAACTGAATGTTTGTTAAACTAATGTTGAATAGTTGTAATTACTCTTCTCATACTCAATTTTGTGTTTAACATAAATATTTGGATTTTATGCATTATACTTTGAGGCTTAAGGTCATTAAGACCTTTACATATTTACTCGTTAAAAAGGGTTCTACTAAACCTCGACCAAATGAAACGCTCAAAAATTTTAATATAAATTACTCTTCAATGTTAAACAAAGTTTAAATTTTGCTTTACCTAAATAAATCTAAGTATTTTTAATTTAAAAACCTACTGCTTTACATTTGTGTAACAATTGTATAAAACGAATAAATAAATACATACTAAATGGCTCTACAAATTGTGTTTTCCTTCCCCTTTATATATTTCAAAAGGACACCATCTCCATCGGTAAACAATGATTTTTACCGATAAACGCAATGGTGTTTGCAGCAATGATATTAACACGTTCAGATTTAATATTTTTGTGTTGCATCATTTCGGCATAAACCGAGCTAGCGGGAGTATGGTGACGCAACCTGCTTAGCATTCGGGAGGAAATGGATTCGATGCCCTGTACAGTCTATCCTGAATTAGGTTTTTTTAGAGGCTTCTCCTCATACACATATGTAGGCATGATCACTGCGTATACGCACACCATGTGCGGCTATTTAGACGCTTGCTGGGGTAGTATTTTTCCCCTCGGAATCCTAACTCCGTTCCTACCGATCCTATCCTGACAGCACTTATACTTAATCCTACCTTCTTTTTTAATAATGGTAGCCCTGATCAGGCCTACCGTGCCAAGGAACTCAGGAACAGTTAGGACAATGGATAGTGGGATATTGAAATGCCAAGAGATGCTTATGAACGGCTACTTTAAATTTAGTAAGTAGGGAGATCACTCCAGAGTTTAGAAGCCGTATAGGAGAATGTAGATTGCGCATGTTTGATATGACAAGTGGAGATTTGTACTGCATACTGATGATGTGAAGCAGCGAACCGAGTATTTCCAGCCAAAGTGGTCTGAGATGGTATAAAGAATATAATTCAGTAGCGCAATATCCTTTGTGGTACCGATAATGCAAAGAAAGTACTAAAACGATTCTTCTACGCTCAAGAGAGTATCAGAAGTTAAAGGAGGGTCATTTACAAGCCTAATCGCTCTTTTTGGAATACGATCAACAATATCGAGAGCGTATTGGAGAAGACCAGCCCAGAGGTAAGAAGTATATTTTAGATGGGGTCGAATTTGGGGCGTTATACAGCAGAAAGAGTTGTCGGGCGGTACTACTTAGATCTGTATAAAAAAACCTATTTTACGAGCAGCTGCTTAGTATCTGACAGAAGGTAGTCAACCTTGGCTAGATTTGAAGATACAGTCATTCCCAACATAGTAATAGAGTCTGAAAACTGAAGATATGAGCCATTCATACCTACAACAAGAAATTAATGATCTTTTCTGGCGCACACAATGCAAGTGAGTTTTTTAGCATTACATTTGACTTGATTATGGCTTTCCCATTCGAGAATTCATTGAATGTCTTTGTTGATTAAAATTGCATTTCAGCTTTAATATTTTGATTTGAGATAGAAGATGTATTACCATGATGAGTAAAATGAGATGAATAACAACGTGAAGTCGTCAGCAAAATTTGTGGCAGAAAAAGAGTAGGCGCTAGAACTGATCCCTGTGGCACACAAATGGTCAAATGCCTTTGAGATATCTAAAACGATTACAACTGTTTCACCGGATTGCCATAATGTGTTATTCCAAACGTAGGTCACACATGAAAGACGATCAGCTGTTGAACGAACCTGCTTAAACTTATATTGGTGGTCACTGAGGAGAATTTAGTTTTAAGGAAAGGGAGCAGTTGCTGATTGATGGCGTTTTCCATGATTTTAGAGAAAATGGAAGTGATGGTAATTGGTCGGTTGTTCGAGGGATTGGTCTTATCGCCTTTTCTTGGGAAAAGGTTAAACATTTGCTAAGTTCCATGATGAGGGAAATTTCCTATAAGACACAGAGATTGAATATAGCTTCGATAAAGAAAATTATTAAAGATCAGGGTATAAGATCAACCTGTTCGTTCATTAAATGTACTTTCCGCTTATATACATACATTTCAAATGCTTCCAAGATTTGATTTTTTTTATTGTAAAAAATGTCAAAAATAATGTTTTGTGAAGTCGTAGGGTGATTATTTACTATTAGGTGCTTGGAATAATTTAATTTGTCAGTATGTTTATATTTGTAATATCTTTGTACTTTGTACCTAATATCAAAGTTCCTAAGTGTTTATGAAAATGTAAACTTTCACCATTATTACACATAGTTAGGACGGGAGCCGGAAAGTTCACCGAAAACAATTCACCTAATAACAATTCGCCGAACGAACAATTCGCCGAATAAACAATTCAGCCCAAGACAATTCACCGAATTGTTAAATTATAATATTGTGCATATTTCCTTCACACTTTGTTCAGACTGGCAGAAAAATTCTGGTGTGTTTAAAAGTTGGAAGCTGATCTTTCCTTGACATTTTTTTGTTTTTAATTTTGTTTTTGGATTTTTAGTTCCTTACACCGTTTTTTATTTTTGTGTTTTTTTTTGTTTTTAATTTTGTTTTTGGATTTTTCATTCCCTTACACCGTTTTTTATTTTTGTGTTTTTTTTGTTTTTAATTTTGTTTTTGGATTTTTTATTCCCTTACACCGTGTTTTATTTTTTTGTGTTTTTTAGTATTTACTTTTGTTTTTGGATTTTTCATTCCCTTACAGCGTGTTTTATTTTTTTGTGTTTTTTAGTTTTTAATTTTGTTTTTAGATTATTCATTCCCTTACACCGTTTTTTATTCAACAATATGAACAATATTTGTGTTTAATGAGAGATGAAGGCACCCAACCCCCGCACATAGTCGCCGAGATTTAAAAAAGTCACCATATTCTCAACTGCAAAATAATGTCAAATGTAAATAATATTTGTAATGCAACAAAATAATGACAGGCAAAATGGTTTTCGGTGAATTGTATTTCGATGAATTGTTAATTCGTTTAATTTTGTTTCGGTGAATTGTTTTCGGTGAATTGTATTCGGTGAATTGTTTTCGGTGAACTTACCTAGACCCATTAAGACACTTAGTTTGGTTTAAATGGTGTAATTATATACTTATAAATATTCGTTTCGATAACAATCACAATTATACTCCTTAGTTGTGCTAAAATCTTTTAGAGTTGTTTGTTCTAACACTTTAAACAGCTCTAAGAGGTTTTATTATTGTAGAGAGCGTACAGACTTATATAAACATAAATATAAATATAAGAACACATAATTTAAACCCAAAACCTAAGTGTTTTAATTCTAGGTGTTTGCCCAATATAAACCGAATTACAAAATGAGCAGTTTAATTTATAAATACCCGGCTTAAAAATGTTAATTGAATCTTTGTCATTAAATAAACATTTTACACCATTCGTATTAGTTAGCATTACTTATTGCTCTCTTGTAGTAAGTTAGCTACTAATGAAAAATGTCTAAACGAGATAGTGTTAATCATAGAAATAGATTGGGAGGATCGAAAAAGCAGCAATATAATAAGAGCGTATGAACCAAACGACAATGCCAGAAAAAAGAAAAAGTTGAATTCTACCAAAATGTTACAAGCAGAGATAGCTAATGGAACAGGTAATAATATAACTATGGAAGACATAAATGGGAAAGTAAGAAACGATAACGAAAGTATCCAAAGGTATATGAGACCATACGGAGAACCAACAATAAATAATAACGGCAAATGTCTGATAGACCTATGTACTAGCACTGACAAATACAGTATTCACACATAAAGACATTCACAAATACACTACAGAAGTTAAATCAAGAACGGAAAAGTCCATTATAGCGATACTTTAAGAGTAATTGGAGAATTTAGGGAAGTGGTCAAAGATGTAAAAGTAAAAAGACATGCAGAAATAGGAAGGGACCACCTGGTAAGGATGGAATTGATAACTAAAAAAGAAGAAACAAAACAAAGGGAATATAATAATAAGGGAAGAAATAAAAAGCTACAGACCAAAAGATGAAGAAACCAATGAGACTTATCAAAACAACTAATATACATAACAAAAGAAGTAAATGGTGGACCCCAGAAATACAGCAGGAATTAACAGATAAGAAACAAAAATTGATAAATTGTTTAAGGTCATATAGAGAAGATGACTATGAAGCATATAAAACAAGTAATAGAGAAGTTAAAAACGTAGTGAAGAAAGTAAACAAACAATCATGAATAGTAGTATACTAATAGACGACAAAGACATTATAGATAGATGTGTAGATGAGCAATTAACCGTAACAGTAGCGAGAAACAGACAAAAGCAAGATATTGAAAGAAGTGTTATACGACCGATAACGGAACAAGAGATCACTCAAGCTATAAACAAACTAAAACTAGGGAAAGCGGCGGGGCAAGATGATATTACAGCGGAAATGCTAAAATTCATGGGGACAGAAACAATAACAATATTCACAGACCTAGTAAACAAAAGGAATACCACAAGATGGAACATCAGCATAATACTATCGTTCTGTAAAATAGGAGACGCAAGACAATGTTCGAACTATAGAGGGATCATCATATCAAGTGAAAGATTCACAAGAATAATTGAAAAAGGAGTAAGAGAAAAAATAGAAGACACGGAAGGCGAACCTCAACACAGCTTTAGAAGAGGAAGAAGCACTCAAGATTTAATGTTTGTACTAAGAAACGCTATAAAGGAAAGGGAAGGACGTACACATTGTCTTAATAGACCTGGAAAAGGACTTCGACAAGATAACAAGAAGCGAGGTATGATAGGGTAATAGAGAAAGAAATCATAGAATAGTCAACAATTTAAATAAAGTACATAACCACGAATAGAAAGATAGGACTGAAACAAGGATATGTGCTTAGCCCGCTTCTATTCCCAATGGTAATAGACAAAGCTATAAGAAGATGTAAAAAAAATGTACAAATATGAAAGTAGGGCCATGGAAAATTTAAACGATCCAGCTTCAAGAAACGCTATTCGCGGACGATATGGTGTTCGTAGCAGAATTAGAAGAACAACATAATCTAAATGAATACCAAAAATAGTTAAAACGAATAAACATAAAAATAAATATAAACAAAAACAAGGCCATGACAATGGCCATCAATGAAAAGAAACACAAAATAGAAATAAACGGATACAGTCTTGAACACGTTGAACAGATAGAAATATTTGAAAACAATAATACGAAAAGTAGGGAGGCTATACGAAAACCTCAGAAATATATTTTTTGGGCAAAAGGGAATAGCAAAGGAAATCAAAACACAATTATACCAAAAGGTGGCAAGACCGTCCCTAACTCATGGAAGTGAATCCTGAGTTTTAACAAAAATGGGTAATAGTCGCATCAAGGCTTCTGAGATGAGATTTCTAAGAAAAATCCAAGAAACCACCAGAGAAGACAGGATAAGGAATTCAATAATAGTGGAGGAGTTAAGAATGAAACCCACAGAGAACATAAGAAGATAAGAAAGACAACTGAGCTGGCTAGGACACGTACATAACACGGAAGAATAACCAAACAAGTATATGAAGCGAGAGACAAGAAAAAACAAAGTAGGATACTATCATGAATACGACGGGAAGAACAAGTTAGACAAGTGGTTGAAAAACGAGAGTTGGGGAGGAGTAATAACGATGTCAAAAGACAGAAAATTGTGAAAAAGAAAAATAAAGGAGTTGTAAAGATGAAATGTAGTATGTAATAATAGTACAAAATAGTATAATAATGTAAATAATAAGTTGTAAATTAACCGCACAGTCTAATAAAAAAGGCTGTGGCATAACATAGTTTGCACTAGTTTAGTTGCAAATCATCAATACTTTGTCCACGCAATCCAAGTGCTCTAATTCTCTTGCTACCTTCTGGGTAATAATTTCTACAGTAAGCTAATTAAATTCTTCCAAACGCAACTATTATGCGAGAATAATTAAAACTTGACTTAAGTATGATTTAAGACTTACGGAAACATTAACATTTATCTTAGCTTGTTCTTTATAGGGCACATCTAAAAATAGTACTTCACTACACAATTTTTAACCAGAAATCGTTGCTTTCAGGCTCATATTAGAGCTTTTTCCTTTGTGACTTGTCTCGGACGATAATAAAACACTCAAATCCGTTTCATTCTGCATATTTTTCTGTAATTGTTAATAATACTTGAGTCTCGGTTTAACTTCCAGTGAATAAAGATGTACGGCGGTCTCCTTCTGTACCAACCGTTTAATCGAGCTCACTGATCTCGGGGTCAACTGCAAACGTTTAGTTATTTATACATAATTGTGTCTTTTAATATCTATATACCTTAAGTTACCTAAATTTTAATTTTAATTTACTTGAGTTTAAATCATCCCGAGACCGCTGTGCAAATTAAGCCGCTACAATGCCGAACGCTCAACACAACATTCCCATGAAAACAGAACCATCCCAACCGGTGCAGATGCTTCAAAAAACCATTAACACGCCAAAAATTTTCCAAACCTTAATCAAACCGACGCAACGCACATGTGACCGGACAAGATACACTTATATCCCCGAATACGGCACCGTACCAGCAACATCCGCCGTAGCAGTTGCATCAATTTCTTTCATCACACTGCCCAGAATTAGAACTAGTGAATCACGGAAAACGCGACCTACCGGCTGGACCCTGAAAATCGCTTCAGCCTGCTTGATAATGAAACCGAACAAGGACACTAAAAAAGCAGAACCAAAACCACCTTCGATATTTGTCTCGGGCGTCAAGACCGTAATCACATTTCTATACTCAATAGCTACGAAGAGTAGAGATTAAAAGTGTTAACAAATTACGAAATTAAAATAACACCCAAAACACCGAGTTACACACATACCATGTTAAACAAGAACGTAGCTTTCGAGTTATCCCAAGAAATTTACAGCTATCCACGAGCACCAACAGTATAAAGGAAGAACTTCAAATGTTTGATCATGTAGCAGTCAATGTATGGAACGTAAAACAAGCGGGCACCGCTACCTCTACCCCTCCTTGTGGCAGATCTGAAACCATCGGACAATAACAAAGAAATCTCTCAAGTTGACGAACTCATGCATTCAGTGGTAAAATTCGAAGCCCTCCACGCCAAGCGCAATATATGCAATGCTCCAGATGCCAGAAACATCGGCACATAAAAAGTTTTTGTAATAGATCTGCTCGTTGTGTGAAGTGTACTGGCTTTCACCCCACGTCACAATGTCTGCACTAAGAAAAATACTAAGATGTCACGTGTGCGAATTGCAATGGGAACCACCCTGCAAGTTAAAAAGGGTCTATAAAGAACTCCACTATGACAAAAGACTATCGAACACAAAATTGTATCAACCAGGACTAGCAAACGCACAAGCCGCAAATGGCAACAACCAACCACCCAAAACAGCGATCCCTTTCCTACTCAGCACTGGACAGTCAAACCACTCAACAGATGTTGCCGAACTAAACCACATGCTGACACGATTAATGGAACAGACGGGCACAATGTTAAACCTTCTGACCAGGATTGTATCCAGACCATCTAATTGATCATTGTCTTAAAATAGCGATATGGAGTGCCGACGGGCTGACACAACACAAGGATGAACTCACCACCTTCACAACAAACCACGGTCTTGACATTGTACTAATCTCGGCAACCCACCTCACGGAACGCTCCCATCTTAAAATTCATAAATTTGCAACCAAAAACTCAATTAAACACTATGTACTTCCCAACTACAGCTAAGCCCAACTACAAGCCGCATCCTTAGTTGTCGAACACTCGTGTAGCCCTCTCACAATATTGGCAGCCTATTGTCCACCACGACACAACAAGCAAGAAGCGTATAAACAGTATTTCCGAACGCTAGTTGACAGGCTTATCTCAGGAAGCGACTTCAACGCTTCAGTGTAACTGCCTCCAAGGGCAGAGAAATGTCAAAATCAGTTAACAACATGAATCTATAGCTTCTAACTACAAGAGAACCAACATGCTGTCCCACCGACTCCAACAGACAACCAGATTTACTTGATCTATGTTTTATAAAAGGTATTGACACTAATTGACTCCTGTCTAGACTTCTATACCGATCATTCCCCGATTTTAGTGACCTTGGGCACAAATATAATCATCGAGGAAAACCTACAGTCACTAATAAATATACAAATTGGACGCATTTTCAAGAAATGATCGACATATCACTATGTACAGAACTCATAAAACAACCGCTGACCTAGATGAAGCAGTCCTTCACTTCAGGTAACGCAAAAAGCATCCGAAGCTAACCCGATACAACTCAAAACATCAACCCAATTCAATGCCCAACCTTAGTCAAACGGAAAATCGCGGAAAAACGTCTTTTAAGGGGAACCTGGCCAACAATACAACAACCGAATGATAATGAGCATTAAACCATACCACCAGTGAGCTCAAAAATTTACTCTCCACCTTAAGGAGCGAAAGTGTCTAAAACTTTCTGAAACAACTCTTTCCTTCCGAAGCAGATGACTATTCGCTCTGGAGGACCACAAGGTATCTTAAGCAACCCCAACAACACAAAGCCCCGCTTCAATAATGCCTGGGAAAAAAGTGTTCAGGGGAAAACGCTCGTATTTGCAGATCACCTAGTTACGGTCTTCAAACCATTTCCGGAAGAACTAGACGATGAGGTCGACATCCAAAACATTCTAAATATGCCGTATCAAACGAACCTACCACCAAACAATTCATCAAGTGCAAACCACCATCCTCAAACATGTAAACTCCTGCAAAATACCTGGCCTCGACCAAATCACTCACTTAATTCTCCAAAACCTGCCTCAAAAAGGCTTGAAATTCATATCTCAGCTATTCAACGCTATGCTAAGGGTTTGCCACTTTCCCGAATCATGGAAATAATCCTAATTCCAAAGCCAAAGCCACTAATCAACCAGCTTCTTACAGACCAATCAGTATTTTATCGACACTGTCCAAAGTCTTTGAAAGTATGCTCCTATAAAAGCTTTACCTAATCCTCATAGACAAATGCCTCATTTTCGACCACCGGTTCGGCTTTCGTAAACACCACGCAACAACAGAGCAAGTAATCGCGTAGTGGACTAAATTACTAAGGAATTCGATGAACGAAGGCATTGTGCATCAGTATTCCTAGACGTAACACAGCCCTTTGTTAACGTCTAGCTTGGGAGCTTACTTTGTAAAATCAAAAAATCCTCCCCCACGGACTATTTTGAGTTCCTGAAGTCATATCTTTCCAACCGGCACTTTTTTTGTCAGATATGGCAGCGCCCTAAGGTCATCTTACCCCATCAACTCCGGAGTTTTACAAGGGAGTGTACTGGGACCAATCCTATACCTCCTATTTAAAGCAGATCTTCCGACCCCACCTGAAAATATGGTTGCCACCTTCGCGGATGACACTGTAATACGCTTATCGCACGCTGACCCTAACCTAACTTCTAAGAAACTTTCACAGTTAGGAAAGGAACCTGTTCACCGTTGTTACTTAACAATCAACAGATCCCGCAGGCTTATAGTACCAAGTATCTTAGCATACATTTGGACAAGAGACTGACCTGGAGGACTCACAGCTGGTCAAAACGAGAACAAGTTGCTCCTCCATAAAACAATGTTCAAACCCATATGGATATATAGTGTTGAATCGTCCGCACTCCTGTCACGTGTGTGCAGAATTTACCGATGATTCATTCTTTCGAACTGTAGAGTATTCATTAGCATCCACCATCAGAAATGTAGTTATAGTTGGTTAAAAAATTGAGCCTTTCAGAGTATGAATTTTGGATTCTTTAATTTAGGAACATATTTTTACGTATTTGAAAATATTTGGAATTATTACAAATTAAAATAGAGTTTAGTCTCTCAATTCTGAAAGCGAGGCTTTTGGTTTGTTTACGACTAATAGGTTGGATCTTTTAAATTAAGATTCGGTTTACATGTTGACATTCTTATGTTTGTAAAATCCTTTTTATTAGTTCCCGTTCTAAACAATGGTTATTCATTTTGAATATCGTTAATTATAGTCAGTTGAGTTATAGATTGCGTCATTGGAAAATTACATTTAGCATTAAAATTGTTACTTTGTATTGAAATTTTAGACAAATTTTTCGTCTACAAACAAAGAGTTTGGCTTCTAGGAACGTGACTTTACGGTTCATTATCGAAAGGATTTCGTCAACGGTAAATATCAGTGGTTTTTTTATGATTGTGGACCTGAACAGGCTAAATTTGGCCATTCGTGCTAAAACACTAACGAACACTTAAGAGGATGGATAGAGGGATAATGAATTGGCAATAGATGCCTATGAACAGCTACCTTAAATTTTCGCATATCATAAGTGAGAGGAAAGCAGGAACTAAAGAGATCATTCCCGAGTTTAGAAGCCGTGTAGAAAAATGTAGAGTGCGCCCGTTTGGTACGACAAGCGGAGATTTATACTGCATACTGATGATGTGAATGAGCGAACCGAGTGTTTCTCGCAAAGATAGCCTGAGATGGTATCAAAGAATATAATTCAGCAGCACAATAGCCGTTGTAATAACGATAATACAAAGAAAGAACTGAAACCATCCTTCTATGAAGTTAAGGACGGGTCATATATAAGCCTAATCGCTCTCTTTTGAATACGATCAACGATATCGAGAGCGTATTGGAGAGCACTAACCCAGAGGTGAGAATTATATTCCAGATAAGGCCGAATTTGGGCCTTATACAGCAGAAGGAGTTGTCGAGAGGTAAAGTACTGCCTAGGTCTGTACAAAAAGCCTGTTTTAAGAGCAGCTGTTTTAGTAGCTGACAGAAGATGGTTAACCCATGAGAGATTTGAAGATACAGTCATACCCAAGAGAGTAATAGAGTCTGAGAACTTAAGAACTGAGCCATTCATACTTACAACAGGAAATGATCGATCTTTTTTGGCGGACACAAGGCAACACTGAGTTTTGTTAGCATTAAATTTAACTAGATTATTGCTCTCCCATTAGAGAATACGTTGAATGTCTTTGTTGATTGAATTTGCCATTTCAGAATTCATTTCTTGATTTGACATAGAAGGTGGATTATCACTATGAATAGACTGAGATGAACAACAGTGAAAAGTGCTATCGTCAGCAAAGCAATGGATGGGGTTAGTTGTTGTAGAAATAAGGTCATTTACGTACAGCAGAAAAAAGTGTAGGCGCTATAACGGATCCCTGTTGTAAGCCCGCGTTAACGATAACTTCTTTTGAAAAAAAGCCATCAACTACGACTCGTATTCGTCTTTTATCAAGAAAACTAGAAACCCAGTTGATGAGCATATCACTTAACCCAAACGAGGTGAGTTTGGCAAGTAAACGATTATGCCAAACTTGGTCAAATGCCTTTGGCATGCCTAAAGAGACTACAACTGTTTCATTGGACTGCTCTACTGTATTGTTCCAAACTTGGGTCACATATGAAAGAAGATCACCTGTTGAACGACTTTGCCTAAACCCATATTGGTGGTCACTAAGTAGTTTGTTAGTTTCAAGGAACGTGAGCAGTTACTGATTGATGGCTTTTTCCATGATTTTAGACAAAATGGAAGTAATGGCAATTGGTCGGTAGTTTGAGGTATCGGTCTTACCGTCTTTTCTGGGAATAGGTTGAACATTTGCTAACTTCCATGATGAAGGGAATTCCCCAGGAGACATAGAGATCGTATAGAGCTTAGATAGGACTGGTACTAGTTCGGGGGAACATTTCTTTAAGACAATAGCTAGGATACCGTCTGGGCCAGTCGCCTTATTGAAATCAAACCTACTGATGATCGATTCCAAGAGCTTGTACCGAAAATGAATTGGTTTCATAGCGTATGAAGAATAGTTGACTAGGGGCATATCTTTTCCAGAATCATTGAGACACGAATTTGATGCGAATAAATCCACAAAAACATTGCCTTGTCTACAGAATCAGCAACCACCGATCCATCAATAGATGTCAGGGGGGGAAATGAAGATGTTCCAAAGTTTTTTCTAATGGTCAAGATTTACGCCTGCCTAAAGGAGATGTAGCTAGTTCATTGCATTTTCGTTGTTCGAACAACTTTTTAGTTTTAGTGATGACACTTTTGCAGATATTTCTAGCACCAACGTATTCTACATGACTGTCGACCGATTTATTAGATTTCCATTTAATGTAACATTTATCTTTTAAAGATATTGCATCAGAACAAGCCTTATTGAACCAGGGTTGGGAACGTGAATGACCTATACGGTATTGTTTTTCCCATGAGGATGACTTCAGATACTGACAGAGCGATGTCCGAAGAAGAGGACGACTTAAAACAATATTCACGCCATGGAAAGGTTGCAAAGAAATCTCGTAAATTACTCCATCGAGCTGACTTAAAACACCACAAGGTTCTGTCGGTTTTGCGAACAACAGTGGAATTAGGTACAGTAGAAATGATTTATATTAGACAATGGTCGGAAAGACCTAAAGGCGAAAGAACGGAAGTTTTATAAACAAGAGGGTTTGATGTAAGAAAGAGATCTAGAAGATGTGGAGTATGGTTAGGGTTATCAGGGATTCTTATGGGTTCATGGTTTCATGTGAGATCACATGAAATAGGAAATATGTCTGCACTATGACCAGCGGGATTTGTAGTAGATGAAAACTGAAGCCAATTAGAGTTATGAACATTGAAATCGCCTACAATTCAGATATCGCAAGATGGAAACTGAGACAGGAGATAGTCAACTTTCATACTAAGGTAATCGAAGAAGTCTTGAAAATTACTGTCATTAGGAGACCTACAGTAGAATTTCACAGAATTAGGACCAGAATGTTTAAACCAAATCACGTCAAAATTTTTATTTTCTAAGAAAGAAACCCTCTTGTAAGCAATTCTGTCCTTGATGTAGGCACATAAGCCTCCTTTATATCGAATGTTAGAGTGAAGGTGGTATTGAGGAAATTGCAAGTCGGGTGACTCGGAGCTTTCAGAGGAGACTTGTGTCTCAGATAGAAACAAAATATCAGGCTGTAATTGTTCAAGATGTTGGTGAATAGCATTAAGATTAGACCTGATACCGCGGATGTTGCAGTAGTGAATCAGAAAGTTGATACTTTTGATGACCGTGGCCGCTTGGTCCGTCCGGAATTTATTACCCTAGAAACCCCAGCCATTTTATTTTTTAATTTGGGACTTTTAATCCGATAGGAAGACAGTGAGGGCGAGAAGGAAGGATAAGGATGAGAATAGATTAAGGATGAAGGAAAAGGTAACCGGTAGCCCTTACCGAGCTCAGAAAATCGGAGACCCAATATTAAGGAGCCCATGGTAAGGGTGGTGGTATCTCCCCGGCTGGCATGGAGTATACATGCCTACCACCTTTGAGGTGTCGTGGGAGTGCAGGTTGTTTTTATGGTCTATTTTCAGTTCGTTTTTGGCGCGTGATAAAATTTCAGTAAAGAGTGTGCATGGTTGGTTGGCGAAGAAAAAATTCGATGTGGCTGAAACTGAAAGCATGATTTATCAGTCTTAGTTTAGATATAGAAGTAGTAAGTTGGTTTGTACGGCTTTTCCGTGCGCTCACGGAATACTTGATGGGAGTTGACCTTTTTACACCCTTACCGGGGGTGTTAAATGAAGTCTGCTATTGGAAAACTCTTCAGTTGCCTTTCAAGGATATTTTTGAAACTTCGAAATGCCAGTTTTATGTTTCCATTAATAAGGTCCTGGTGTTTGAATGAGTGCTGATCCGAATTTTTGGAATAATTAGCGCATTTCTAGCGGATTGATTAAAAAAATGTTCATGTTTGTTACGTTCGCGCGTACACAGCAAATGCCCGTCAAATGAAAGTATTCGCTGTATATACATTGCTTAATTCAGTTTCGTGGAATTATAATGTTCGTTTAAGATACATAAACAGAGTGCAAAGACCGTAGTGTAAATACATTTCTATGCAATTATATAAGCCAAGTGGTACAGAAACCAAACAATTGGTTTTGATTTAAATAACTTTCATTATCGTTATGATGTATCCAATGTATGAAAAGCATTCGACCGTGGTTGCAATATTAGAGAGGCCGCAGGAGGACAGTTGCCGTTCCGTAAGTTGAAGGGCCATC
Organism: Vesta saturnalis; assembly: GCA_036346205.1. Taxonomy (NCBI): domain Eukaryota; kingdom Metazoa; phylum Arthropoda; class Insecta; order Coleoptera; family Lampyridae; genus Vesta; species Vesta saturnalis. The sequence continues at coordinate 410,433 of JARFJB010002018.1, forward strand.
TTCAGAGACCTACCGTATGCAGTATAAAGAAGGGGGGAATTGACGTGTGTATTTATTCAAAAATCAAGGTAAATACTTCCGCACTCTTTTTTGGTGTTGCTTACAATTTTAATAGTGTTGCTGTTTTTTTAGTTTGTATCTGCCAAACGGACGAATACGCTTTTTATTTATCTTTAGATTTTACTTAATAGCCGGCAGACGTCCAACTTAGTTGTATAAATCCACAATGTATTTATATCATATTGTGAACTGTTGCTATTGTAATCCGAATCGGCATACAAATGCATGTATTACCGAACTTGTTAAATTGTTTTGTTGTGATCGACATTAATAAAATTTATTTTGGTAGTATATAAAATTAAGAGATAATAGGTTAATCTGGGAATTGAACTAGCCAGCATAAACCCAACACCAATCATAGATTTTACGATATCGGTGATGTGTTTAATATCTACGTCAACCTACTGCTTGATTTTGTCTAGTTGATTTGAATATATGAAGGTATTAATGAACTGGTTATTATTTTCTTTACTGTGGGTAACCCAATTGTAACCCCATTTCTTTTACTGCGATATTAATTATTTCAGTACGAAATTTAAAAGTATGAGATATTTTGTCGACATTCAAGTTCACGAATGTTTATTTATCTGCGGAAATTAATGAATCACACTATTTTATAGTGACGACGTACGAATGTTTTTCAATGTTTTTAGTTATTTTGAACTGGTCAATATAATTTCATTTGAAGGTAGGTTTAATAAATAACGTAACGTAATTATAAAGTAAACGGGTCGTTGACCGAACCGTTGACCTATTTGCACGCCAGTCTTTGTTTTGTGAGTATTAGAATCTTTTTTGAAGTTATTTTTTTAGGGATCAACTTACCGATTGTTGTCACCGTTTTACCTGGATTTGCGATAAAGGTAAGCAAGTTTGTTTTAGTTGTTTGAGTACGTAGCTCTGTAATTTTCGCTTAGGGACTACGGCCTCGATTTTGACGTTAATTAAGTTTTAGGATTTTATAGATATTATTTGATCGTATTGATTTAGTTTGTTGTGGCGTATTTTTATTTTGAATTGAATAATTAACTACCGTACTGACGAATTTTTTGGTTAGTTGAGCCAATAATCTTGCGTTGAAGTTTATCGAGATGTTAAATGCGTTTTAAGTTTTATAATCGCCATTTGGCGGATTTTAGATGAAGCTTAGGATTTTGTTGAAGTTTAGGTAAATTTGCTTAGTATTTTCAGGTCGAGGTGAGTGTTTTATTTTGAGTGAACATTAATGGTTTCCTGCTAGGGCATGATTCGAAGATCTAGTTCATGACGTTTTCCCGATATAAATTTATTTAACAGATGGCGCCTTTGTGACATTTTCTCCCGATTTTGACGTTATGGAGTTCTGACGGGAGCTACAGGGAGCATAAGAATCCCGCGCATACCACTGGGTCGTTGTCTGTACATTACCTTTATAGGCTAATGCTATAGTGAGTGTTTGGCTCGTAACACTCCAATATAGAAATTTTAAGATTTCCGTAAACAGTTCTACAATCTATAGTAAACGCCCCATGGTATATTCCTAATGAAACCATTAGAAGGGACCAAGCAGTTCCCACAGTGTATCAAGAAATATAACAGTTTAGTGCGCGTTACAGAGATCGAATTAAAGATGACACAAACACCTCATGGGGTCCCTAAAAGAAGGTGATGATGTCGTGCAAGCGCCTTTAAAACGATTCAAACCTTTCGATGTTATGAACAGGATTACATAAACAAGAAGTTTTTCATGTCATTTATCGTAATCAGTACCGTTAAACTACTTACGTTTAATAAAGGTGGGCATCACTAGATCCACAACCTTCACGTCTATCACCTAATGATGTCTGTTAAATAATATACTGAATGTCAATGTATGACATATTGTAGTGCCACCAAGTAAATAAAAAATAGCTGGTGTGGAATACCACACGACCTTCCAACTTACAAATTGGAGATTAGGAAATTAAATAATTTTAATAACATTTTTTTAGGATAATTATGCAACCTCTTTTACAATATGTTCATTACGGAAATAGGCAACATTATAAAAACAAAAACAATTATCTATGTCAAACAGACGTTTAACACTTCATGTCAGACAGAGGTTAATAGTAGTGATGGGACCTCTCGAATGAAAAATAATCGATCATTCTATTGCACGGATATCTCGAGATATATCGAGTGATTATGCATAAATCAATCGAATAGTTTGTTGATCGAAATCAGCACTCACTCCGTCGCGTCACTAATCATCGCTTTTATTCATCCCTCTCGCTTGCAGACTCCAGCGATTAGGTCGAATGATTAATACACTCGTAGCCGGGAACACCACGTTTGGGCTACCATAAACCTAACGCACGTTTTGTAGTCTGACATACGGGTCATTTTTTTGCTTGCACCATGTTCAGTTATCAATACCAAAGCGCGCATTTCGATTGCCTTAAATTTCATTTAATCATTCGACATAAACGAACATTAAACATAATTCTTGTTCAAGTTTTAATGTTTGGAATGATACGTAGCACAATTCTACAAACAACAAATTCTTAAATTAGATATCAGGTTTAGTATACAAAATGAAAAGAAAACGTTTCTTGCATAGCTTACCACACTGGACTGATCCGTTGATTTTATAAAAAACTTTAGATTTATTATTACCAATACGGCGACTCATTTTAATCCTTGAAATAGATTTGTTGCAGGATTGATTTGATTTCAGTGAAATTAAACTTAAATTTAAACTTCACGCAAATGAAACGGGAAACGTAAGGGTGAACAAAAATTTCAACCACCTTGACAAGACAGATTTATTAACATATCACGATAATAATTAGTATTTATGTACGGCTTTACGGGCGTCAACACCTTTGGCGGTAGCTGCAGGTGCAGCGGGTTACGTGATTAGGTTATCCCAGATCTAATACATGTATGGCGATTGCCGATTGTACCCAGCCCACTTGGCAATGCGAGACTAGAGAACTCGTGTTCTCCTGAGAAACGAGAGATTGGCCTAAGTGACGTCATTTTTCGAAACGAAATTGTTCGATTGTAAATTTCACTCGAGAGGTGGAATTTAGATTGTTGAAATCATGCGACTGTGCCCATCACTAGTTAATAGGAATCTAGATGCTAACTTAAGAAATTAAGAAAAAAGAAATAATTCTAATTATATTTAACTTCCTTCATATACATATGTAGGTATAGAAGGTTATGCAGTCGACTTTTTTTCCACTGTCGCTAGATCGACTTATTAGCTCATTTTATAGCTTTTGACCAAGTTTCGTCAAGATCGACCATGATGTCTGGATGTGTGTTCGTATGTGTGCCGTGTACTTAAAATTTTGTGTTTAAGATTATTTTCATTTCGCTTGGAGCTGATTAGATTTTTGTGAAATCCAGTGGTGGTGAGGCGGGTTTATTGGGGACGGGTTTTGGTTTTTATCAAATTTTTCTGAAACATGATATGAATATATCAAAGATACAAAAATACCGAGATATAGACCTTAAACATATCGATTAATTATGTTCTATAAAATTCTTTGATACCTGTAATTTTGCAGTAAAAAATTCCTAAGGGTTTAAGTGTTTGTTCAAATTTTTTCAATATTTCAACAACTATTAATTAAAAGAAAAAGTGCAGTCATATTTTTTAAGGAAAATTTTATTTTCCATACCGTCCTTTATATAGTTTTTTAATACAACGCAAGGTAAGTCTAAAAATTAATTAAATCTGAATGAAAATGGTTAAACTGTATTATTGATAGAAGCGGGAAGCTTTGAAATAGTTAACATCTATTTATGTCTGTTAATCTCTAGCAGGCATGAGGTTTTAAACGTCATTCTGACATAGATTATTGTTTTTGTTTCTACAATGTCGCCTAATTTCGTAATGAATTTATTATAACAGCGGTTGCATAATTACTCTAAAAAAATTGTTATTAAAATTATTTCATTTCTTTTAATTTTCGTTTTTAGGTTGGAAGATCGTGTGGTGTTCCACATCAGATATTTTAGTATAACTACGCAACCTCTTCTGTATACGTCCATAACGAAAACAGGCAACGTTGTAAGAACAAAAACAATAATCTATGTCAGACTGACGCTTAAAACTTCATGTCAGATAGAGATTAATAATAGTTATTTACGCTGCTAGGGAGTAATGTGGCATTTTACAGTCGAAGCTTGAGGTTGCGCCCGAAGCGTAGCTGAGGGCGTAACAAGCTGAGACTGTAACCCACATTACTCCTGTAGCGCGTACAATATTTTTCCGCCTGAAGAGATATTATTTTGCACTATAATTGCAAACAGCATTTTTATTAAATACATATTACTTAATTGTCAGACTGACGTTTATTTGACAAACCATCTACGCATTTATTTCATGGCAACTAAATTTCGAGAAAAGGTAAATTTACATCTTTCTAGCGCATTTATTAATAATTTTCTGTCTCTATCTAAAGAATTTTCAGTTTCGATGGTAACGGGAAAGTTATTACGGGCCTATGGGAGTAATGAGTAACATTACATCTAAATTAACGTGGTTGTAATGATTTGTTAACATATCGAAAGGCGGAAAACATAAATACATGCTAATTAAAAAAAAATTCCAAAGCCGCCTGCTCCTATAAAAATGTCGATAATGCAGTTTAAGCATTTTCAATCACATTTATTTAATTTTTGTATTTATTTCGCTTTACATTAAAAAACTTTATAAAGGAATGTTATGTAAAATTGAATTTTATTTAAAAAACAAATCTACACTTTTTCTTAAAAAATTAATCGTTATTCAGATATTGAAAAAAATTTAACAAACACTTAAATTCTACCATAGGAATTTTTGCTGCTAAATTATGCTTCGTATCAAAAACAAATATGGAACATAATTAATCGATATGTTTAAGGCCTCTCTCTAGATATTTTGTATCTTTGAAATATGCAGCTGTTTTAGAAAAATTTGATAAAAATCAAATACTGCCCCTACTGACCCCCCTCACCGCCGCTGGATTTCTTCAAAATCTGATCAGCTCCAAGCGAAATAAAAACTAGCTTAAATCCAAAATTTTTAGTACGTGGGTGTTTTTGTTCTGGAGTTATCGTGGATACATCCACACACACACGCACACACACACACACACACACACACACACGCACACGCACACGCACACGCACACGCGCACGGACACGCACACGCACACGCACACGCATACGCACACGCACACGTACACGCACACGACACGACACGCACGCACACGCACACGCACACGCACACGCACACGCACACGCACACGACACACACACACACACACACACACACACACACACACACACACACACACACACACACACACACACACACACATCCAGAGGTCATGGCAGGTCTTAGCAAAACTTGGCCAAAAGTTGCAAAATCAGCTAATAAGTCGATTTAACGATAGTTAAATAAAGTTGAATGCATGACCTTTTATAGGTAAAAAAAGTAATAATAATACTTAATCTATTAAAGATCTCGTAATTGTACTAACCTCAAACACCACAATTTTGACTCAAAACTTCTCAGTAATTTTCCATTTTATATCCAAACTTGCGGAGCTACATTAATAGAAATTGTTTTCATTTATAAGCTATAATTATGTTTATTGTTTCTCCCATTTTAAGTTAGAAACTATTTTATTACTTTATTGATATTTCGTAAGTCTGGCACAAATAGCAATAAATTATATGAAAATGTAAACTTTCACCATTATTACACTTAAAAATATTTAGCTTTCGGGTTAAAATGGTGTATTTGTATATTTAACTTATACAATCAAAATATTTCGATAACACATACAGTTATCTTCGTCAGTAGTAATATCTATTAAAACTGTTAAAGGTGTTGAAACAATTTTGTGAAACGTAACCATAAGCCTGGAATTAACATAACAGTTTGATAAACGTATAAAGCCAACTATGGAATATAATTTTAGTAAAAAATAACTAGATCATTAAAAAATTAAATATTAATAAATCACCGTGAATGACATTCCTGAACACTCTCTAACGGTCAAAGGCTACGAATGAAAAATGTCAACCAAAAAACAGATTTAACAAAATTTAATCAAATAAGTGTAAAGTTGTGAAAAACTTCAATTTGAGAATGGTAGAAGAATTGACAAATATAAACATGACATCAATTAAAATGATCTAGTTAAATCTAGTAAAGAAATAGCTTTGTCAATTAGTGCAAGTGTTATTTAACAATGAAAAGCATAATGTAGAATGTATTATGTAGTTTTTAATTTTAATTTTAATTTCAACTACTTATATTAGATTTCAACAATAAATTATGGTTCTTTTTAACAGGTGAATTTTCTGTACTGCGAAAAAATTGTGTGCAATTAACACTTTCAATGGAACATTAATATAATGTTTTCATTACAGTAACAAAAATTCAAGATCGATATTTCTGTCAATAAATTTTAAACATCAATTAGTTCTATCTATTGTTAAACTACTGGTATACAGTAACATAATTTTTTTTAAATAATTAAAGACTTAAATCCAAATTGTTTATTGTGCCGTAAAGCAAATTTTGATTTATATAAAAAGAAGCTCAAGTTATTACCTGTTTAAAATAATTATTAACTAACAAACTAAGGTTATTAAACCAATCGTTACTATGTTATCACTCGCTCTTTAAGTTAAGGTATAAATTTTGAAAAGGTCTTTCAGTCAGATTCTTATTGCACAGTGTCACATAACATTCCATTTTTCCGTGAAATTTTGAGGTATTCCTGGTAGGCCTGTTTAAGAAGGATTGTTTTAGCTCACAAGCACCTCGCTTCCTTTTTCCTGAATTTTTGGAAATAATTAGTTCCTTATAAGGCACTTCGGAACTATAATCATACTTATAATAAATTGATTTCGTATCCTTACTATCATTAGGTGTTGTGTTCTTCTCGTTGACTAGTACGAAGTAATTTCCGACATCAGTGCTCAATTATTGTAAGTCGTATATTTCGGTTCTGTCCATTTCCTTCACCTTATAAAGCTTTCCTTCCTTTTTTGCTCTTTGTATCATTGGTATTCACTGTGCAGTAGTTCTTCTTTTCTCCTGTTCTATACAGGAATGCATTGAGTCACCCTCATTCTGAGTTATCAAAAACTTGTGCCTTATGCTGGACACACCAAGATTGTTAACGACATAAAGATATAAGGAGGCAATATATTTATTATTAAAATAGAGCGTAACATGTTTTCATATGTAGTAGGTACGACTTTAAGAATTGGAGGATACAATTTCCAAATCCATTGGCTCCGTGTTTTGCCACATTTTCCGACCAAATATAGCAGAAACATTCCTTATTCACAATACTAAATACGGTTAAATTGTAGTTAGCTAATTAACTCGTGTGATAAAAATCTGATACCTCAGATGCCGGCGCAAAAAGAACTGATTGTAAATCGTAGACGGCTACAATTTTATCTTTACCATTTTCTGTCTCTTTAATATCTTTTTCTTCCTCTTCTCGAGAGAAATCTCTCTTTTTCTTATGCAATGAACATTCTTCTCGCAATTCTTGTTTATCTTGTGGTAAAGAGTTTTTATATTTAGCGCATGTACTGCACTGGTCTTTCTTTGCTTGATGCCACCTTAAGTTTGGGGAGAGTTGCCTATTTTGAATTGGCACATAAATTGAACTTTACATATATATATATATATATATATATATATATATATATATATATATATATATATATATATACACCGGCCTGCAATCTCCTAATTTGTTCCTTACAAAAGTGCGGTTAGAAAATAAAACGATAGATACACTGTAGCCTATATGAAACCGATTCCGGTTACCTATATTGAACCGGTTCAATTTGTGATACTTATTTCAAGACATGTCCAAGTGGGCGAGTATGGACATTGGACAGAAGCTGACATGGCTCTGGCCATTAAAGTATACAAAGAAGACGAAGTAGGTTTAAGCGGATGTGCTCGAAAGTACAGTATCAATAAATGCACCCTTAGCAGAAACGTGAGAGGCACTAACAAACAAACCAATGACAATGTTAAAAACTGGTAAGCAAGGAAGAGAGAGGGAGAGAGAGGGAGAGAGGGGAGAGAGAGGGAGGTGACGGGGACGGGGACGGGGCTGGGCCGGGGACGGGGAAGGAGACGGAGAAGGGGACGGGAACGGGGGCGGGGACGGGGACGGTGACGGTGGCGGGGACGGGGACGGGGACGGGGACGGAGACGGGGACGGAAACGGTAACGGGGACGGGGACAGAGACGCGGACGGGGACAGGGGCGGGGACGGTGACGGAAACGGAGGAAACAGAGAAGGAGACGGAGAAGGAGACGGAAAAGGAGACGGAGAAGGAGACGGAGAAGGAGACGGAGACGGAGACGGAGACGGAGACGGAGAAGGAGAAGGAGAAGGAGAAGGAGAAGGAGAAGGAGAAGGAGAAGGAGACGGAGAAGGAGAAGGAGACGGAGAAGGAGACGGAGAAGGAGACGGAGAAGGAGACGGAGAAGGAGACGGAGAAGGAGACGGAGAGACGGAGAGACGGAGAGACGGAGAGAGGGAGAGAGGGAGCAAGGAGAGAGGGAAAAATGGGGAGAGGGAGAGGGGAGAGGGAAGAGGGGAGAGGGGAAGAGGGGGTAGGGAGAAAGGATGAGAGGGGGAGAGTGGGAGAGGGAGAGAGGGAGAGATGGAGACAGGGAGAGAGGGAGAGAGAGGAAAAGAGAGGGAGAGAGAGGGAGAGAGAGTGAGAGAGAGGAGAGAGAGGGAGAGAGAGGGAGAGAGAGGAGAGGAGAGAGGGAGAGAGAGAGGAGAGAGAGGAGAGAGGAGAGAGAGGAGAGAGATGGAGAGAGAGGGAGAGAGAGGGAGAGAGAGGGAGGGAGTGAGAGAGACAGGGGACAGGGAGAGAGGGGGACATGGAGTGAAGGGGGTAGAGGGGGTGAGAGAGAGGGGGTGAAGGGGAGAGAGGGAAAGAATTTTGTTGAACTTGAACTTAGATACTTCTATATTATTGTCATTTGTGTTTTTTAATTAATAGGTGGTTGGTTAATCGAATTTACGAGCATTATTTTGTGATCTTTTTCAGAACAGCAAAAACCATTAAAACGGAAGGTAATGTTTCCTTTAAAGTTCAAGTAAAATGTAATTTAAATCAAGGTTAATTTTATTTAACAAATGTCACTTGTTTTGAAAGTGATCAGACCGAAGTGGTTTTGTTATTTATTTATATTTTTGATAGTGATTTAGTATAACGAATTTAGAGAATTTTTAATCGCACTTGTTTAACTTTGTGTTTTTTTACCTTTTGAGTAAAATTGACGATAAAGTTCTAGTAGATAACTAGTTTTAGAATATCGGACTCTATAGTAATTATCTGAAATAACTTAGTGTTTGTTTTTGAGTACTTTATTTAAATGCATTGGGGGTTAAGATTAACGTAAAAGTTAGTTAAAGATAGAGACCCCGGACAACCATTACCAGAAGATTTCGCGTCGGGTAAGAGAGTATCTGTCTGTTTGGCTAACTACGTCTGTACATGCGCTCAGGTTTGTTTTCCCAACTTTGGTTTAGTAACAATCTGGCGCCGTTTACCAGACTTTATCAGGATTATGGTTTACCCCGATTTGCGACTTTTGGTAATACGATAAGCCACCGTAAGCAATTAAATTTCTAATCACGCTCACGGCCCAATTTTCCCACCATGCTAGTCGGCAAACCATTAACTATCTCTTACCTTCCGTGTTAATTCCGTTTTCACCTGTAACATGTTTACTTTTTGGATTGAATTATCCATGTGTTCAGAATCTCAGTTCTGACGCTGAGTTTTACGAACATATGTACCCGGTATCCTAAAAGAAAAAAATATTTAAAATAAGCCATTAGTCATCTAGGTACAGAATTTTTGCCGCATACTTTGGTGTTCATTTTACCCCGAAACCACCATTTTGTAAATAACCTAACCTACACATTTTGTAGTTTAACATTTTGTAAAACTAAACCTATTTCATTAGAAAGACTGCAACTTTTGTGCTTCAGTCAGTAAAATAACTAAAAATGAAATTGTTGTGACTTTATGTTATTGTTCCATTGCGAGTGCGAATTAGGTATTTAATTTTTTTAAGAAGTTCTGACTTAAAGTTAGGTCTTAATCCAAGCCATAAATAAAGGTTTGTGTGTTAGCTTAACTTTATATTTACATAAATGCATCTCCAAAGTATTATAATATTATTGCCGAATATATTGAAAACTAAGGAGTCTACTCTAACAAGCCCAAACAATCTATATTTTTAAAAACTAAAGAATAACACGTTTTAATGCGAGAAGTTTTATAATACATTAGGGTTTACCAATACAACAATAATTATCCGTATAAGCCTTTAAGTTTAAGTAGATAACATAAATATTTATACCCATAATCCCAGTATTATTGGTTCAATTTGCTGAAACACAATCTTATGCTAAAAGTGTAATTTTTTAAAACTATAAATTCACACCTCATTTAATACAAAGCTTAAAGCGGTGTAAAATTTCTCCTTTGTAAAATATTAACGAAACATCTTCAAATAGTGAAATTTTTGCATAATAAGCAAAAAGAAGCTCTTATTTATAGAGAAAAACTTTTTCGAGATATCGCACGAATAGTGTAAGTTAGGAATCCACGAAGCAGAAAAATTTCCAATAAATAAATCAGACTTGCAGATCTAGCTCGATTGGTGTAAAATGGAAAATCGTAAAGTGTAAAATTTGTTACCAACTCACAATTATCATAACGTTAATTGAACGTTAACCTTTTATTAAAAATTATTTTCTCCCCTTTCATCTCAGTTATAAGATTGATTACTAAATTTTTTTGTTTGCGTGGAAATAAAAGAAAATGAAAAGGGAAGTACTTTTTATACACAAATATAGAAAAATTCCGGATGAAAAGTTTAAATTATATATCCTGCAGCAGTTTTGTAGCAAATACTCTACAGAAGAAAATAGAAAATGCACACATTTTCGAGTGATCAATAAAGTGTAGATGTCTTGCTATGAGCAGCAGGAAACGATCCTTTTGGTAGGGAATAAAGGCTTTCAATTAAGTGATAACACATTAAATTAATTTTCTAAAAATTTTTAAATTATTTTTATAAACGCTATGCAACACTATCGCTTCTCAAACTTTCATAAACTTTACTAAAGGAAACTTTATCAGATTCATCATGTGTTCAAAGCTCGAGCTTTCTCCATTAATATTCTCTTCCTGTTTAATTTACTTAATGCCTGTTAATGCATTCAATAATGTTACTAAAACAAAGAATACAAAAAGTATAGACGTAACAAGGCTTGGAAAAATTAATGCTATTTAAGCGTGACATAATAGATTAGAACAGTTTTTAATCGAGAAGTTAATACTGGATTCTTATTAAGGCGAACATATACGAGGGTAATGTGAAAAATTCTCGGCCTGACAATGAAAGACTACGACTTCCAGTTAAAAGATGATTTTATTTTACTACGTAATCTCAACTTGACTTCTACACCCTTGGTCCAGCGTTTCTCCAACATCAGTTTTCCTTTCCGAAAGTGAGAGTCTGGAAGGATGGGAAAATATTCAACTACGGCCCCCTCAACTTCTATATTGGATGCGAAGCGCTTCCCAGAAACAAATTTCTTCAAGTTTGGGAAGTTTGGGAGTGCCAAATCAGAAGAATAGGGCAGATGACTCAGCAAATCGTATACCAAATCCCGCAGTTTTCCCATCGTCAACTCACCCATGTGTACAGGTTCGTTGTCCTGGTGAAAGTTGATTTTTTCTCCTTCAAGCCACGCCTCTTCTCGCGAAGTTTGGCATCCAACTGGTTAAGAAGGTTGGATTAATATTCACCTGTACTTGCTCTGCGTATTGTAAGGTACTCAATTAACAGTATCCCTTTCGCATCCCAAAAACGCTGGCTATAACCTTTCCGGCAGATGCGATCGATTTCGCTTTCTTTAGCGCTGAACCACCGGTTTCCAACGACTGCTTGGACTGCTGTTTCGTTTCTGGCGTGTAGTGGTGGACCCATGTCCATCCATGGTTACAAATTTCCATATAAAATGGGTTGGATCCCCACTGAATCGGTCCAAAGATTGCAGCGAAAATCGTTTGCGCATTTGCTTTTGATCGGAACTCATCTTGTGCAGAGCTTTCGCATCCCTAATTCTTTGTGCAAGATGTTTCGCACCCTTTCTTCCAATATCCACACAGCATCAGCTATGTCACTCACCTTTACTCGCCTATCCTCCAACACGATATCATGCACTTTTTCAATGGTTTCTGACGTGGTTGCGGTTTTTGGCCGTCCTTCACGTGAGCCACCTTCGAGGGATGTGTTTAAATTCAGCTGCCCACTTTTATCAATTTCGGATGAATTTCGTTAAGGGTTAATCTATCCAAAACAAAGAATTTTATGACAACACGATATTCAAGTTTATCCATTTTAACGAAAAACACGCAAGACGTCTACTACAATAATTCGTGTAAACAAACTACTTGAGAGAACAAGTTGAAACTTGACATACGAACTAATGACACATGCACCCAGGCAGGAAACACACCTTACTCTCATAACGAATACGAACATACCACAACTTAGAAAAAGACATACAGATAAACACTTTGCAAGAAATCTAATATGGATAAAGTACACAATCCCAAATTAAACATATCGATGCTGTATTAGGGTAACGAAAGAATGACCAACCGTACTGAAGAGCCTCCACCTTATGTCGCTCCATACGAGTCTATACAACTAACTACAGAGTGGTGAGTAAGTTTTTCTTTTCGATCATAACAGCAATAGTCTAGATCCTATCATGTAGAACCCCTTTTTCGCTAATTTCTTTTCAGATCACAAGTTGACCATCCTTACGTTAAGAGTTTAAGGGTTTCACCTCCAAAAATTATCTAACGGATAAGGTATCCTGTTGTATAGGTATATCACAAAAGATTAAAGTAATCCATTTTGCCACGACTCCAACAAAATTGAATAAACATAAATTTTGAAAAGAAATAGGGTGAGACGCCGACTAACATTCAGTGGTTCAAGAATAAGCTCTTGTTCAATGAGGAAATCCATTTTGACGCCTCGTGTATATGCAGTATTTTGATAACCTATTGAACGTATTTTGAGTATAAATGTAGTGAATTTGCACGAAAATTTTTTTTGTGTATGTTGTATGTGTAAATGATACGCCACTGCTATTTAATAAAACATTAGATATCATATGCAAGAAAATTTGAATGTTGTAGAAAGATTTTTACGTTGAAAGTCTTAAATTTCGTTGAAAAATAACGTTTTGGGGAAATTTTTACTGGGGAGGCACTGGCGAAATACTACCAGGTTGCCACTGATCTTTTGCTGCTGTGTACTAAACAATTCGAATTATACAAATGGTTGTAGACGTATTAGCGAGTGAGAGTATGATATATTGATATTGCATCTATGTGCAGTAAGGAATACGTATGCATATTTTTGTTTGTACAAATTTTGTGCAATAATGGCAAATTGAATGCGTGTCCAAGAATAAAGTTGTTAGAATGTGATAGAGTTGACTAAATTGTGCGGAAATAGAGATCGCCCACATACGACATTTTCATAGAAAGTTGAGTTATGGTCTGAATACTGTACAGAGTGAATATAATTACAATAAATGGTTTTTTCGGAGAGTTGTGGGTGATTTTACTAGTAAATTCATGATGGCTACGTTTTTATTAGTTTCGTTTGCGTTAAGTCCATCCAGGCTTTGTACTCGGCTAAGAAACGCAAGAAATGTTTGATTGAGGGCATATAAGCGAGAGCCCAATAGAAGTAATGCATAGATAGAATCGCTTGGGTTAAGACGGTCGCTGGCGCGTTGTTTTTGAATGGACCTTAGAATGGTCAGTGTGTATTTTGCTTGTAATTCAGTGCTGCTGTACATATGTAAATGACTGCAGTAATCTTTCTTGGGGATAGATCCTATACATGAACACTACAAATAAAACAGTTTAATTGTGAGTTGAAGAAATGAATAGTGATTTTCTTCAAGAAATTTAAAAAGTGACTTTGTGGTGCTTTTTGGAAGCTACGTGTCTGAACATAACTAAAATTGCAAAATTGGTCAATATGTATCCATTATTTAATTTACTTTTGTTGTTTATTTGAGTAAGCTGAGATAAAATTTTACAATTACAGCTGATTTAATCTCTGCCAGTTTTGAGCTTAATAATTGATCTGAAATTGCTTTATGAAGCAGACCGATTGCAAGTTTTAATTATTTTGGAATTAATTTACAGTTTATCAAGTACAGAACACTGATAACAGAACGTTTTTATTACATGTAAGTATAAACTACAGATTTGAGGTCTTAAAATTCAAACCTATTGATGAATGCTTAAATACGAATATTTTAAAGAGAAAACATACCGATATTATTTATGATGAAAGCACTGATCGTTATATTTAAAATTTTTCGGAAACTAACGATTGTTTTCTGGTGATATAGAAACTATTAAACCGACTTCTTGTTTTGATTCTTTTCCAAATTGGGCAATGTTTATTTAATTCAGAGTTTTATAACAGTTAGAAATATAAATTTATATGTAGCTTTCTTAAGCTTTTGGATAAATTTCTTTTCAAATGTGATTTAACTGGAGTTGTGTATAATTGTACTCAGAAGGCTACAATCCTGTCTTTCACAGTCAGATAGGATTAATTTAACATCCGGTCTAAGACTATTTAGTTTTAGAAAAATTTAATATTGTGGTGGCGCCTGGAGACAATTCTTCCTGGACTGAACATTGTGAGTTGTACATTTATGGTAACTGTAAGGTGTTTGAAACTACCTTTTCAATAATTGTTTGGCAACCTGCTTACTTCGCTAAGCCTGCACGACGACTAGTGCGGTTTGGACGTGTAACAACCTCACTAATCTATACTTTTCACATATAGATTGTATAAGTTTTGTTATAACGAAAACCAGAAGTCGATAGGTAGTCTAGAAGCCGAGTTATTTATTGTGCACAGGTTTAAATTGTATTACCAATTTTGCTTTACAAAGTCTTTAGTAAATGCTAAGTGTTTCGGAATCAGCATAATAGGGAAGCACGCTTAGGCATGCTCTTTTGCGTAAAAGTGCAAAAAACTGTACAACCCCATAGACTTAACGTCTAAATGTGTGTTTTTTTAGAAACTGATTTAGTACATAGTAAATATGAGCACTACGGAAGAAATTATTCTTTATTAACGTGGAAGCGATGTAGTAGCAAACATTTTATATTGGCTTTACTAATTGAAATTGTAGTAAAACCGCATATCGATATCTTAAGCTTTTCAAAAGTAACTACAGAAGCGGGAGTACAGACGGACGGGTGGAAAAGCGCCCTAACGTTTCACCGGTCTGTAGGTTTTCCTACCTTACGATGATTAGATGGTGGACCAGGTAGTATTATTTTAACACTTCAAAACACCGGAATAGTTACACACAAAAAGGTTAACTAATGTCATTCTTAACCCATTGTGAGTGAGAATATTTTAATATATAACCTACGTAGTGCCAAAATGGAATGAGCTATAAAATGCTTAAGCTATATAATGACCTAAAGGCTTACGTAAATGAATGTATAAACACGTAAATCGTATGCTACATAACACAACAATAGTCAAAAGCAGCATTTTTTGAATACAAATGAAGTAGAGTGTACATCTTTACGTAACAGAATTATTAGAATCATTAATTCTTTCTTACATGCAAATCCTGCAATATAACAAAAAACAGTACGTTGCTGACTTGAGTTTAACTCGTGAAGGAACAGTGGTCTGAAGTTAACGTGGAACACCTTATTTAAGTACATATTATAACATTATAGAGATATTAGAGGATAAATACAGCCGCTATGCTAACAGACTAATTATTTTAATAAAAATAAATTTTTAAAATATTAAATCAATTATATCAAGCTGAAACTAAATCTTTCAAGTACGAGGAAAATTATGGGAATTTATGGAATTCTGGTCTTCATTGTGTGGTTTGGTTTTTTGGTTGTGTATTTGAAGGCAGTGCGTATCTTTTATCTAATATTGCTTCTGGGTGTTTAGGTTTCTCTTTTTCGGTTAACCTTTCCTCGTTTAGGTTAGGTGTTAGAGCGGGATAGCCACTTTCTTTAAGTGTTAACGATTTTTCCTTTTTTTTTTCTCATGTCTTACTGTTTTAGCTCTATCGTACAAGCATTTTGCCACGCCTAACGTCACACTTGTTTGGTGATTGGATCAGTACTAGAGGTACCTCCCCGTGTAGGTGGATGCAGGTCCATGTTGCCAGATACACAAGTATCTTGCACTTATCAAAGCCTTATCTCTAGTTATTCCTTGAATTCAAACATCGCTGGATCTTTGAAGCCTTCCACTTATATAGTTCTCACTATGGGTGATAGTGCGGAACACACCGCTATCCCAATCTCTTGATCGCAGAATTTGTCATCTACTTGGAACTATCTTGTTCTAATACATACTCTCAGATGTTCTATGATTGTGTTTACCGAGGTTTGACGCTTTAGCTCATTCCAGCTTGTCCCTTACGATAGTTATGGAAGAAGTGTCGAAGCTTACCAGTATTTCGTGGTGGTTGGGTGGAGAGTTTTTGATGGTTTCCAAAAAGTGCGGCACATTTTTGACCATAGGTTCGGTTTTTCCCGATATGTGGTTGATGATGTCTAGCAGATAGTATGCTAGTGGATGACAAGGGGAATTTGTCGTGCTCACAATGGTCTCAGAGGGACTCCTTTCTTGTATGTCTTTGTTAGGCCGTACAGATGCGGAAGTTGGCTCTAATTAGGGTTGAGTTTAGTCTCTGGGAATCGGAAGACTCCTCTTTGTAGTTTGCCAGCAACTCGTATACCCGCCTTTCGATATAAAGTGTGAGGCCCTTCGCAATTTGTTTGTTTTTGCCCTTATCAGGTAGTTATTCAATCATTAATGTCTGAATATCCATTACTACAGTCACGTTTTCTTTGTCTACTGGCAGAATCTTGATCAATGGGTCGTTGATGGCTCCTTTCTAGGTTCGACCTTAGGTTTAGTTCGCCTAGATGAATCCAGGACTGATCTAACCTTACTTTTGTCTTTATCAACTCCTTCAGGCTCTAATTTCATAGCTCCTTTTTCAACTGCGGTTAGTAAATCTATGTTCGGCGTATACCTTTAGTTCGTTTTCTTTAACTGTCGTTTAAAGATGTTTATTACAGTGTTTAATGATTGACATTGTTATTCCTTCTCCTTCATTAGCATTTCCGTTTTTCTTCTGCTGAAGTTTTGCGTGCTTTGCTTTGGTCTTTGAATACTTGTTGCTTCGATTAAGAATGGTTTCTCTAATTTCGTTGGACTGTTATTCTAGTTGGTATTTTTTGAAACGGTGAATTCTAATTCGTTCTATGAGCTTAAGCTTAAGTCAGTCTATTACGATATTACGTCCGTTGTGTGAGTGTAATTTTCGTACAATAACAACAATAGAAGAATCAATAAGACCAAGATGGTACAAATCTGTAGAACTAACTCCAGCTGATGGGAAAGTTTTTTTACCACAATAGTAATAATTTAGGTTAAGATTTGCGGAAACGCTTGTCCAATTCTGTGAAATTGCTTTTTGCTTTAGTATCTTACCAGACATCAATCAGGTTAACCATCCTTACCTAAATACTTTAACGGCTTTGCCTCAGATGAATATCTAACCATTGGATAGGATATGCTATGGGTATGTCACTGATTTAGTGCAACAGTTTGTGTGCACGTGGATCAGAAAAGGAAAGGCCATTATGAAATACTTCATTTAAACGAAATTAATACATTTTGGAAATGAAACAGAAAGAAGTTCTATAAATTGAACAATATTTCTGACAACTTCGATATATGCAAACTCAACACCCTTAGACTCCGCGCACCTACCAAGGATATCTACAGAAGGTACTAAGCCAATTAGGTAAAGATAGAAATAATACGTTGGCTTACTGTAATCTACATAAATAGTACCCAAACAACAATTTACTTCAGAGATATTACAAAAGATCGTGTAAGGTTATACATGTTTCCATAACTCCAACGCAATTACTGCATGAAAACACATTCTTAGAAACATTCGGTACACTCGCTCACTAACTCATGGATGCAGAAATTAGCTCTCAGTCATTAAGGAAATCTATTTTACCACGACGTCAATGAAATTCTTGTATAAATACAGATCTTGAAAAAAATGATTCAGATGCCCACCAATACTCATGAGCCTCAAAAAGTAGCTTTTAATCATGGAGGTTTAGTGAAATAGGTGTATCTACTTATGTTTTGGGCCACACCGGATCGCAATGCTGAGCAGTACCTACCTACCTCCACTAATTTTAGAAAAACTTTTATACCTTCCACAGGCAGAGTATATAAGCTACGATTTAACGAAAACCGGAAGTCGATAGGTTGTATAGAGGCAGAGTTATTGTGCACAAGTTTAGATACTTTTACTAGTTCTAGCAAATACTAAGTGTTCCGGAATCATCATAATAGGGAAGCATACTTAGGTATATGCTCTTTTGTATAACTTTGCACACAAGTGCGCGCCCTCATGCCTTTAACGTCTAAATCTTTGTTTCGTTTTCTTACAAAATGGTTCAGTACATTGTGAAGGTGGGCACTATGGAAGAAATTATTCCTTATTATAGTGGAAGCGATGTAATAGCAAACATTTTATAAATTTTCCTAATTGAAAGTGTAACAAAACTGCATGTTGACATCTTAAGCCTTTAGAAGTAGCTACAAAAGCGGGAGGACGTACGAACCGGCGGAAATCGCAGTAACGGTAAATTCTCCAAAAATGCTTTACCGATCTGTAGGTTTCCCCTACATAAATTTTCTTGAAAACTAACAGTTAGCCCTCTGGTATGGTAAGTTTTCGTACAGCGTAACAGACATATTATGTATTTCAGAATCAACATAATAGGGGAGGAAAGTTAAACATAAGCTCTTTTGTGTAATTTTGCACAAAAGTTCACTTTCCATGGCCTTTGCATCGAAATCTGGATATTTTTTTACAAAATGATGTACTACATAGTAAAGGTGATCACTATAAAGAAATTATTCTTCACTATTGTGGAAGCGATGTAACAGAAAAAATTTGTATTAGTTTTCGTAATTTACAGTGTATCAAAACCGCATTTTGATATCTTAAGCTTTTTAAGCAAAGGCGTAATGCGAAACAGAAAGATTCAGAATTGCCAAACACGTCAGGACCGAATACCACTGAATCCAATGGATAACATATAAAACTGACAAAGGACGAGAGTACAACTCGCCGCAACCCAGAAAAAGCCACTACATAGCACTGACAGAAAATCTGTTAAACCAAGCTAGTGGAAATGAAGCACATTGATACCAATAATGCGCAAAGAGCTTAGGCACAATACACCTGTGCAACAAGTTACAGCGCAACAATCGTAATAATAAGCTCCTTTTCGGCACTAAGCCTGATAACCATAGCAGAGCCAGCGTCCGAAACGTCTCGCTGCACAAATAAAAACTATGGAAATAAGCCGATCAATTCAACTAAATATTTCAATTTTGAAAAAACAAAGGGAGTGATAGAACTTTTAACAGTTTTTCTTCACGTAGCATTCGCATGCATAAATAAAAGTTAGCATGCATGGACGAAAAATCAACTTGAAAGAGTGAGAGGAACCAAGAAATATCAAATTTAACGTGAATACTTTCGATTATTCTTATTAGTAAATTTTAACATGGTTCAATAGAAGTTATTTGTAATATAAGTTAGGCGATATAGTTTTGCTACAACAGTTACACAGTCTGTAAAGTCTGACTTAAGGATTGTATCTTTGTGCTATAAAAAGATTGATTGTGCAGAAAATGAGCTGTATATAAACATGTCCTCATTTACATGAAATATGTCTGTTGACAAACCTAATTAATTCATCTTCCGATAACAGTTTTACAGTGTACATGTGATAGTTCATGTTTATCGTTCAGTTACGTAAGGGTAAAAGTGAATGCTGAAACCCTTAATATGACATTACCCATCGAGATTTAAACAACAGATAACATAATAACATAATAACCACGATTTTGGATAAGTATTTATAAAAACAGAAATAAAGACGTCTGACGTACGAGTTTAAACGCACCGACATAAACAAATGCGCTTATGTAAGGAAGCATGGGCATGGTGGGAAATATCCAGAACACTGTGTTTCAAAGTTAGTTCAATGATTGATTATTACCTTTAATTTAAATTGAGACCAGCGTGCGAAAGTTTTATCGTATCATAAATAATCAAAGTAATCTGAACTTACCGAATTTAAGTTTGCAACTGAGGGCCACATTTATACCAAATGAGCCCTTCTTTGTATTCTACTGACGCGCTATAGATAATATCTGATCAAAACTTAATGCAATAAAATGCGAAACTGTAGTGGTCCCTATTAAGATCCAGACCTGTATGTTCAAACTTACCATGGTAAGGGAATTGTGTTTGAATCATCTCAGACATTCATTAATATACAACACATTCGATCCCCTCCATTTAGTTTAAACCAGAAACCCGATTTTGTTTGCAGTTAGAGCGCATACTACCAATCAGTCCAGTTACAGCAAACGCACAGAATAAAAATAACTTGATCTTTACGGCAAATAAAGAAAAACTGAAATTGACGAAAAACCAAATAAGCTACGAAAAGTGGATGAGAATTGTTGCACTTAGTTAGGTAGAATGGTCATTACATGTTTGCAGGTGTAAGTTACATCCCTCTATTGTAGCTTTGTATACAATACTTCTTTACGGTTGACAAACGAAATTAAAACTAAGAAACGATTATTCCTATACGAAGAAATAATTCTGATACTGAACAATGCATACCTACAAACCAATGGACTCGCTGTCGTTTGTTTGGTCGTGTACTTCATGTGCGACAGGAAACTTAACGAGGTTTCATGTTAGTATCAGTCTGTATTGTTCTTTTCTGATACTGCTAAGTGTGTTATGATTAGTATGATGCATATTTGTGGTAGCGATTACATAAGTCAATGGGTAGTTTATCTGAAAAACCATAAACCTCACATTGTTTAAAGAAACAACAAAAGTTAGTATTGTGTGTAGTGTATTGGTGTATATAAAACAAAAAACAGTTATCAGCTAATCGTAAGATTTCAGTTAGTGTAAGAAACCCAAATTGCAAGATAAAAGTTAATCTAGAGTATTCTGGATTTTCAATATTCTAATTTAGGACGTTAAAGTTTCTTCAAACATTGTTCGACTTAAAATTATATTAAATATTCAGTAACGAAAACCAGACAACTGTTTGTAAAATAAGATTTATTTGGTTTTGCAACTTAAAGATCTGTACATTTGTGGACAACTAGGGACTATCAAAATTCGGCAGAAGTGTTAGTTACGCTTTAATTTATTTTGCTTTATTTTTCATTCAATTCGTAGTTTGGTTTTACTACAATTACCACTTAAGGCTGAGATTATTCAGGTCCATCATATTATTTACTGGTCAGGAGTGTTAACGGAAAGTGATTAACTACAGAGTTGATACTATATTGCTATAAACCTGTGAACATTGATTGTAAAGTAAAATTAGTATTTTAGTTAGGTTAAGGTCTGATCTATTTAGAATACCAGAAACGCACTATTAGCTTCCTGCGTAACACAGTAGGAGTCGTATATTTGTACAACCCTGTGGATGTATTATAAAGCAATAGCTTGAAATAGTATGCACGAGGCTTTAGTACGACACGTTCAGTAGCTTTCCAGTAGCAGTTTGTTAGAATTCTGTCGTTAACAACGTTTCATTTCGTAAATAAAGATAACATTAAAATAGTAACACACACGAGCAACTTTAAATACTAAGGGTTCAAACATAACAAACGGGAAATACTGAACATTGTAGTCTATTAAATTTTCTTAGGATTTGGATTCCTATTTAAATTTATTATAATGACAAGAAGGGGATTTGTCAACCATATAATTGACGCTGTCGAACAATGCCAATTTTTTTTTAAATTGCCCTTAAAGAATTAGTAACATATTATATAATAAAGTCTCATTATAATAACACGCCGATTAGAACTAAGTGGCAAAATTAATTACAAAAGAGAAGAAAATGTAGGTATGCAAGCGTTCGGAAGACTATAAAAAAAGGAGAAAAGGAAAGAGCAAAAAAA
This sequence comes from Vesta saturnalis, assembly GCA_036346205.1. Classification (NCBI taxonomy): domain Eukaryota; kingdom Metazoa; phylum Arthropoda; class Insecta; order Coleoptera; family Lampyridae; genus Vesta; species Vesta saturnalis. The sequence goes on from JARFJB010002018.1 coordinate 432,697, forward strand.
TAAAATGGTAATCAATATCTCTTAAAGTAAATGATCAATACTAACATAAATTGAGATGTGCGTGTTGCTTTAGGTTACAATGATAAAAACATATTCAACAACAATAAGGTAAGTAACAACATGGCTTATGGGTACAAAGGGTCTAAAAACTCTAACGAACCTAGAGTCCAAAGAACCTAACGAGCACATAGAGTCTAAAGAATTTAAAAAGTCTAAAGAGTATAAAGAGTTTAAATCGTTTAAAGAGTTTAAAGGGTTTAAAGAGTTTAAAGAGTTTAAAGAGTTTAAAGAGTTTAAAGAGTATAAAGAGTTTAAAGTGTTTAAAGAGTTTAAAGAGTTTAAAGAGTTTAAAAAGTTTAAAGAGTTTAAAGAGTTTAAAGGGTTTAAAGAGTTTAAAGAGTTTAAAGAGTTTAAAGAGTTTAAAGAGTTTAAAGAGTTTAAAGAGTTTAAAGAGTTTAAAGAGTTTAAAGAGTTTAAAGAGTTTAAAGAGTTTAAAGAGTTTAAAGAGTTTAAAGAGTTTAAAGAGTTTAAAGAGTTTAAAGAGTTTAAAGAGTTGAAAGAGTTGAAAGAGTTGAAAGGGTTTAAAGAGTTTAAAGAGTTTAAAGAGTTTAAAGAGTTTAAAGAGTTTAAAGAGTTTAAAGAGTTAAAAGAGTTTAAAGAGTTAAATAGTTTAAAGAGTTTAAAGAGTTGAAAGAGTTGAAAGAGTTGAAAGAGTTTAAAGAGTTTAAAGAGTTTAAAGAGTTTAATAGTTTAAAGAATTTAAAGAGTTTAAAGAGTTTAAAGGGTTTAAAGAGTTTAAAGAGTTTAAAGAGTTTAAAGAGTTTAAAGAGTTTAAAAAGTTTAAAGGGTTTAAAGGGTTTGAAGGGTTTAAAGAGTTTAAAGATTTTGAAGAGTTTGAAGGGTTTAAAGAGTTTAAAGAGTTTAAAGAGTTTAAAGAGTTTAAAGAGTTTAAAGAGTTGAAAGTAGTTGAAAGAGTTTAAGGAGTTTAAAGAGTTTAAAGAGTTTAGAGAGTTTAAAAAGTTTAAAGAGTTTAAAGAGTTTAAAGAGTTTAAAGGTTTAAAGGTTTAAAGAGTTTAAAGATTTTGAAGAGTTTGAAGGGTTTAAAGAGTTTAAACAGTTTAAAGAGTTCACAGAGTTTAAAGAATTTAAATAGTTTAAAGAGTTTAAGGAGTTTAAAGAGTTTAAAGAGTTTAGAGAGTTTAAAAAGTTTAAAGAGTTTAAAGAGTTTAAAGAGTTTGAAGAGTTTAAAGAGTTTAAAGAGTTTAAAGAGTTTAAACAGTTTAAAGAGTTTAAAGAGTTTAAAGAGTTTACAGAATTTAAAGAGTTTACAGAGTTTAAATAGTTTAAAGAGCATAAAGAGTTTAAAGAGTTTATAGTCTAAAGAGTCTAAAGAATCTAAAGAGTCTAAAAAGTCTAAAAAGCCTAAATAGCCTAAAGAGTCTAAAGAGTCTAAAGAGACTAAAGAGTCTAAAGAGTCTAAAGAGTCTAAAGCGTCTAAATAGTCTAAAAAATCTAAAGAGTCTGAGGAGTGTTGAGTCTAAAGAGTCTAAATAGCCCAAATAGTCCAAAGAGTCCACAAAGTCTGAAGAGGCTGGAGAGTCTAAAGAGTCTAAAGAGTTTAAAGAGTCTAAAGAGCATAAAGAGTCTAAAGATTCTAAACAGTGTAAACGGTCCTAAAAGTCTAAAGAATCTAAAGAATCTAGAGAATCTAAAAAGTCTGAGGTGTCTAAAGAGTTTAAATGGTCTGAAGAGTCTAAAGAGTCTAAAGAGTATAAGGGGTCTAAAAAGTTCAAAGAGTCCAAAGAGTTCAAATAGTCCAGAGTCTAAACACCCTAAAGAGCGTAAGAGTATAAAGAGTCTAAAGAGTCTAAAGGTGTAAAGAGTCTAAAGGGTGTAAAGAGTCTAAAAAGTCTAAAGAGACTAAGAGTCTAAATAGAATAAAGAGTCTAAAGAGTCTAAAGAGTCTAAAGAGTCTAAAGAGTCTAAACAGTCTAAAGAGGCTAAAGGGTCTCAAGAGTCTAAAGAGTTTAAAGAGTCTAAGGAGTCTATAGAGTCTAAAGAGTCTAAAGAGCCTGAAGAGTCTAAAGAGTCTAAATAGTCTGAAGAGTCTAAAGAGTCTAAAGGGCTTAAAGGGTCTAAAGAGTCTAAAGAGTCTAAAGAGACTAAAGAGTATAAAGAGTCTAAAGAGTCTAAACAGTGTAAACAGTCTTAAGGGTCTAAATAATATAAACAATCTAAAAAGTCTGAAGCGTCTAAAAAGTCTAAAAGTCTGAAGAGTCTAAAGAGTAAAGAGTATAAAGGGTCTAAATAGTCTAAAGAGTCTAAATAGTTTAAAGCGTTTAAAGACTCCAAAAGCCTGAAGTGTCTAAAGAGTCTAAAAGTCTGAAGAGTCTAAAGAGTAAAGAGTATAAAGGGTCTAAAGAGTCTAAAGAGACTAAAGAGTCTAAAGAGTCTAAAGAGTTTAAAGAGTCTAAGGAGTCTAAAGAGTCTAAAGAGTAAAGAACCTAAGGAGTCTAAAGAGTCTAAAGAGTCTAAAGAGTCTGAAGAGTCTAAAGAGTCTAAATAGTCTAAAGAGTCTAAAGAGTCTAAAGGGTTTAAAGGGTCTAAAGAGTCTAAAGAGTTTCGAGTCTAAAGAGTTTAAAGATTCTAAAGAGTCTAAAGAGTCTAAAGAGTCTAAAAAGTCTATAAAGTCTAGAGAGTCTAAGGAGTCTAAACAGTCTAAAAAGCCTAAAGAGTCTAAAGAGACTAAAGAGTATAAAGAGTCTAAAGAGTCTAAACAGTGTAAACAGTCTTAAGGGTCTAAATAATCTAAAGAATCTAAAAAGTCTGAAGCGTCTAAAAAGTCTAAAAGTCTGAAGAGTCTAAAGAGTAAAGAGTATAAAGGGTCTAAAGAGTCTAACGAGTCTAAATAGTTTAAAGCGTTTAAAGACTCCAAAAAGTCTGAAGTGTCTAAAGAGTCTAAACGTCTGAAGAGTCTAAAGAGTAAAGAGTATAAAGAGTCTAAAGAGTCTAAAGAGTCTAAAGAGTCTAAAGAGTCTGAAGAGTCTAAAGAGTCTAAAGAGTCTAAAGAGTCTAAAGGGTCTAAAAAGTCTAAATAGTCTAAAGACTTTAAAAGGTCCAGAGTCCAAAGAGTTCAAATAGTCCAAAGTCTAAAGACCCTAAAGAGCCTAAACAGCCTAAAGAGTCTAAATAGTCTAAAGAGTCTAAAGAGTCTAAAGAGTCTAAAGAGTCTAAAGGGTCTGAAGAGTTTAAAAAGTCTAAAGAGTCTAAAGAGCCTAAAGGGTCTAAAGAGTCTAAAGGTGTAAAGAGTCTAAAGAGTCTAAAGATTGTGAAGAGTCTAAAGAGTGTAAAGAGTCTAAAGAGACTAAATAGTCTAAATGGTCTAAAGAGTCTAAGGGGTTTAAAAAATCTAAAGAGTCTAAAGGGTGTAAAGATGCTAAAGAGTCTAATGAGTCTAAAGGGTGTAAAGAGTCTAAAGAGTCTAATGAGTCTAAAGAGTTTAAAGAGTCTAAAGAGTCTAAAGAGTCTAAAGAGTCTAAAGAGTCTAAAGAGTCTAAAAGGTTTAAAGAGTCTGAAGAGTCTAAAGAGTCTAAAAAGTCTAAAGAGTCTAAAGAGTCTAGAGAGTCTAAGGAGTCTAAATAGTCTAAAAGGTATAAAGAGTCTAAAGATTCTAAAAAGTCTAAAGAGTCTAAAGAGTATAAAGAGTCTAAAGAGTAAACAGTGTAAACAGTCTAAAGAGTCTAAAGAGTCTAAAGAATCTAAAGAATCTAAAAAGTCTGAAGAGTCTAAAGAGTCTATAGAGTCTAAAGACTCTAAAAATCCTAAGGAGTCTAAAGAATCCTAAGAGTCTAAAGAGCCTAAAGAGTCTAAAAGGTCTAAAGAGTCTAAATATTCTAAGGAGTCTAAAGTGTCCAAATGGTCCAATGAGTCCAAAGGGTCCAAAAGGTCAAAAGAGTCCAAAGAGACCAAAGAGTCTAAAGAGTCTCAAGGGTCTAAAGGGTCTAAAGTGTCTAAAGCGTCTAAAGGGTCTAAAGTGTGAGGAGTCTAAGGATTCTAAAGAGTCTAAAAAGTCTAAAGTGTCTAAGGAGACTAAAAAGTCCAAAGGGTCCAAAGAGTCTAATAAGTCTAATGAGTCCAAAGGGTACAAAGAGTCCAAAGTGCCCAAAAATTCCAGTGTCGAAAGATTCTAAAGAGTCTAAAGAGTCTAAAAAGTCTAAAGAGTCTAAAGAGTCTAAAGAGTAAAGAGTCTAAGGAGTCTAAAGGGTCTAAATATTCTAAAGAGTCTGAAGAGTCTGAGGAGTCTGAAGAGTCTAAAGAGTCTAAAGAGTCTAATGTGTCTAAAGAGTCTAAAGAGTCTAAAAAGTCTAAAGAGTCTAAAGAATCTAAACAGCCTAAAGAGTCTAAAGGGTCTAGAGTCTAAAGAGTCTAAAGAGTCTAAGGAGTCTAAAGTGTCTAAAGATTCTAAAGAGTCTGAAGAGTGTAAAGAATCTAAAGAGTCTAAACAATCTAGAGTCTAAAGAGTCTATAGAGTCTAAAGACTCTAAAAAGCCTAAGGAGTCTAAAGAATCCTAAGAGTCTAAAGAGTCTAAAGAGCCTAAAGAGTCTAAAAAGTCTAAAGAGTCTAAATATTCTAAGGAGTCTAAAGTGTCCAAATGGTCCAATGAGTCCAAAGGGTCCAAAAGGTCAAAAGAGTCCAAAGAGACCAAAGAGTCTAAAGAGTCTCAAGGGTCTAAAGAGTCTAAAGTGTCTAAAGCGTCTAAAGGGTCTAAAGTGTGAGGAGTCTAAGGATTCTAAAGAGCCTAAAAAGTCTAAAGTGTCTAAGGAGACTAAAGAGTCCAAAGGGTCCAAAGAGTCTAATAAGTCTGAAGAGTCCAAAGGGTACAAAGAGTCCAAAGTGCCCAAAAATTCCAGTGTCGAAAGATTCTAAAGAGTCTAAAGAGTCTAAAAAGTCTAAAGAGTCTAAAGAGTCTAAAGAGTCTAAAGAGTCTAAAGAGTCTAAGGAGTCTAAAGAGTCTAAATATTCTAAAGAGTCTGAAGAGGCTGAAGAGTCTGAGGAGTCTGAAGAGTCTAAAGAGTCTAAAGAGTCTAAAGAGTCTAAAAGTCTAAATAGTCTAAAGAGTCTATAGAGTCTATAGAGTCTAAAGAGTCTAAAGAGTCTAAAGAGTCTAAAGAATCTAAACAGCCTAAAGAGTCTAAAGGGTCTAGAGTCTAAAGAGTAAAGAGTCTAAAGAGTCTAAGGAGTCTAAAGTGTCTAAAGATTCTAAAGAGTCTAAGGAGTCTGAAGAGTGTAAAGAATCTAAAGAGTTTAAAGAATCTAAAGAGTCTGAAGAGTCTGAAGAGTCTAAAGAGTCTGAAGAGTCTAAAGAGTCTAAAAAGTCTAAAGAGTCTATAGAGTGTAAAGAGTCTAAAGAGTCTAAAGAGTCTAAAGACTCTATAGAGTCTAAAGGGTCTTAACAGTCTAAAGAGTCTAAAGAGTCTAAACAGACTGAAGAGTCTGAAGGGTCTAGAGTCTATAGAGTCTAAAAAGTTTAAAGAGTCTAAAGAGTCTAAAGAGTCTAAATGTCTAAAGAGTCTATAGAGTCTAAAGAGTCTAAAGAGTCTAAAGAATCTAAATAGTCTAAAGAGTCTAAACGGTCTAAAGAGTCTAAAGAGTCTAAAGAGTCTAAAGAGTCTAAATGGTCTAAAGTGTCTCAAGAGTCTTAAGAGTCTAAATATTCTAAAGAGTCTAAGGAGTCTAAAGAGTCTAAAGAGTCTAAAGATTCTGAAGGGTCTAAAGAGTCTAAAGAGTATAAAGAGTCTAAATAGTCTAATTGGTGTAGACCTTCCAAAGTGTCTAAAGGATTTAAATGTGCTAAATATTCTAAACAATTAGAAAAACCAAAATTCTAATGATTCTGAAAGCCTAAATGGTCTAGAAAGCCTAAAGGTTGTAATGGGTCTAACAAGTCTAAGTGTCTAAAGCGTATAAGGTGTATAAGAGTTTAAAGTGTCTTTAGGGTCTAAGGTGCAAGAAGTATAAAGAATATAATGAGCTAAGTAGTCTGTAGAGTGAAGCAGTCTAAAATGTCGTAAAGGTCTAAATAGTGTGTAAATTTCTGTAGTGATAGTGTTTGCAATGTGTAAAACGGTAAAGCAGACAGAAACATTGGAACCAAACTATCGTGTTCAATTCTTACATATATATTCAGTATTCAAGCGGGAAAAGTCTGTTCATTAGCCAATTTAAGGGTATAAGTAGTGTATATGGAATTGCTGTTATACATAGGATATTCTGGCGTCGTTTAACCTGTGAAAAAAATTAAGCGAATATTACAATAGTTTTTTTTTTACTAATGTTTTGTGATTATGTTTTAATTTCGCATCTATTATTTATAATTATATCCTCAGGTTCAGTGTTTGTATCGGTATATCTTCTTTAGCTGATATTTTCAACTAGATTTAAATTTGGTATAACGTTTTAGCGTTTTAAACAATAGGAAATGTAAACACAGAGTAAAACAGAGGCATAATGGAAAAAAAATTAAATATTGAGTGAAATTAAGTAAACAAATGTTTAAATGAGCTAGCATTGAATTAAGTTTAAATGGGTTATATGTATACTTAATTTAAATTATTGGGTTAATATAAACGAAACTCAAACAATTTTTTTTGTAAAAAAGGTTTAATTAAATTTTTGTTTAATTTTCTTATTTATATATCTGTATAAATAAACTCATTATTAGGAATAACGATTAAATTTAAGACTACAAAATTTAAATTAGTGTTATATAAGAATCTTGAAGCAAAACTCTTGTGCGTTTAATAATCATCTACAAAAGTAAATTTCTTTCTCTCCCTTGTCAAGTTGTTTAATAAAGCTTCTAACTTTTACATTAAAATAATTTTCTTTAAAATGTGGTAATAAGTACTTTAAAAAAGGTTAATTAACAAAAACGTAGGGAAATTTTGCTTTAGGGTGTAGTTGTCGCTTTGGTGCAACTAGAAGTTACACATTTTCCCGTTTTGCTCCTAGTGTTTTTATTTTTTTTTTTTACAAAGGAATGGAACGCAAATGAGTTTTATGATATAAGCTGTAATGAATAGCTTTTTATTATACGTGAATCATAATCACCATTTTGAACACTCAAATGCGTGCAAAATCGGGCCTTTAAAACACTAGTACTTTAAAGTTGCCTAAATAACACCGAATGCACCTCCAAACTTTGAACAATCATAAATACTCGTACAGATAAAGAACTCATCTTTACTTATTTAAATGAATATGAAACGTACAGTTCTGTTCAATAAAATATAGTACAACTCTTGGAAGTAATTTTTGGTATTTATTTGATGCTGTAAAGCGTGTTTCTTGGTTACTATGTTATATCTGCGAATAAAATTATAGTGTTTCAGTATTTATGGAATTATATTGTTAGTATAATTTAATAACATTGCAATTACAAATTCTGTAAAGTTTAAGAAAAATAAAATTTCGAGCCATTTTCAGAATTTTGACTTTAGAATTGTCATACTAATGTAGCTATGGATAACAAAGCCTGTTCAATCTACTTAAAAATGAATGTGCGCAATTTTATTGAATTAGAACTGTACATGTAGAATTTCCGTTGTTTGAAATTTTAACCTTGCATGAAATATCCTCGTTTTCACTCATTTTGTAATTCACGTAACAAACTTCACGCACTTTAAATAAATACAGGGTGTTTAAAAAAAAGTGACCCTATTGCTAGGATAAGTAGAGCACTTAAACATAAGTGGGGTTTGCTTAGTAAAAAATTTTCGAAACGGCATCCGTATTCAAGATGCAGGGTTTTATACACATTTTTTACGATTATGTCGAAAGTACTGGCAACATTGCAATGAAATTTTGTATGAATATGTTTTGGAAGCTAACGCAGCCCATGAATTTTTTTTTATATCTGGCTCTCATAGGGGGCGCTAGTTACACGGTTGGTAACGGGTAGTTTTAAACATAACTTTTTTGTGGTCCAAATCATTCAATTTTATACCAAAAGGTGCTATTGGTAAAACTCGATACGGTGTACCGTTTTCGGAATATTTTGATTTGAAAAGGATGAAGTAATAACTGATGCCGGTGTAAGATAAGCATTCTTATTAAAAACTAAAAACAGTAACACTGTTGTAAGGCTAAAGTTATTACTTAAACGGAGAATCAAAATAAGAAAATTAAAATAAATTTGATTAAAAACACGAAATACTCAATCAGTTAGAGTAAGTGTTCAAAATGTCATCAATTAACCCTGGAAAACTGACATTTATTGATAGTTAAGACGGTAACGTCAATAACATTTAATAGTATTGATAAATACGTTAATTAGTATTCAAAATGTATTCATATGATGTTGAATACACCGACATGCCATTAACCTTAGGCGAGTGTTCAGGAAACGATAGTGCAGCGGTTACGCATTATGCAGAAGGGTATCCCAGAAGAAACCTACCAAGTAAAATTATAGCCGTGGAATGACGTTGTCGAGAAACTGGGAATGTGAGGCCAAAAAAAAACTGGTAGGCCCAGAACAACAAGAACCATTCAGAAAGAGAATATCACTTTAGATTTAGTTGATTGAGAACCAACAATTAGCGTGAGGAATATGATATACAAATATGTCTTCTCCAAGTACTTGGAGGATACTTAAGGAGAAGCAGCTACATCCTTATTACTACAGACAAGTCTAAGAGCTCTTGCCAGACCACGCGACAATGATGTTTAACTCTCATAAGGCACACACACGCACACACATACACACAAACACGTACACACACGCACCCACGCACGCACGCACACACACACACGCACACACGCACACACACATACACACACACACACACACACACGCACACACCGCACACACGCACACACGCACACAGCACACACACACCACACACGCACACACCACACGGACACACGCACACACACACACGCACACACGCACACACGCACACACGCACACACGCACACACGCACACACGCACACACGCACACACGCACGCACGCACACACACGCACACACACTCACACTCACACTCACACTCACACTCACACTCACACTCAGACATCCAGACATAATGGCCAATTTTGGCTGAGACTTGGCCAGATGAGCTAACTAGTATGTAAGTTGGAAGGTAAAAGTTGGAACTTGGTATTAGTTTTATAGACATCACGCCACCTATCAAAAGCCACATGTAATCAAAACAACGAGTCTGTCTACACCTCGTATACAAGTTTTAATAAAAAATATTATATAATATACCTTGCTGTTCAAAAAACGTATACCTATTTAAGTTGCCAAAGTTAACTGTTTAACAGATATTCACTAATTTATTAACTAATATTATGGTGTTTCCATGGAATTAACTGAGTACAAAGTTATAGTATATCATTAAAACTTCACTCCCCTAACAAATAACAATAACTCAAAGTAAATGTTCCAAATGGGTGCCATTCTCTGCAATAGGGAAAAGAAGGTGTAAAAATATGAGCAATAATTCTCAATTAATTGTATCAAAATTACTCTAAGACCAGTTAATAAATTGGAGACAATATTGCTCGTCTACTACTAATCTTGCTGGTCATAGTGCTGAAATATTTGCCATTCCATGTGTTGTTCACATCACTGATAAAATCTTGTGCTGTTCTAAGTCAGTTAAATGAAATGATTAGCGCGATTTCTTTTCAACCTTTCTATGGCGTGATTTTTGTTTTAAATCGTCCTCTTTTTCGGACATCGCTCTTCCAGTACCTGATGTTATCCTCGTGGGCAAGGAGATATGCATCCCCAAAGAACAACATTGTTTGTCATTCTAGTCCCCAACCCTGGTTCAAAAGGGCTTGTACTGATGTAATGCCTTATACCTTATGGAAATCTAACAAAACGGTCGAGAGTCATGCAGACCGCGTTGGTGCTAGAAATACCGGCAGAAGTGCTATCACTAAAGCTAAAAAGTGGTTTGATCAACGAAAATGCAATGAAGTAGCTACATCTAATTAGGGCACTTTTAAATGTCGGTCTTTAGCTAAAGCCATCAGTAACATGACGACAACATTCTTCGTTGCAATACATCTCAGTCTTCTCATGAGACGGTCACTGCCTTTGGTTAGTACGAATGGCTCAGATCTTAAGTTTCCAGACTCTATTACTCTGTAAGGTATTATCCAATCTATCGTGGATTGACCATCTTATTTCATTTACTAAAGCGGCTGTTCGCAAAACAGGATTTTTGTACAGACCTAAGGAGTACAACCCTTTTTGCTAGATAAGGTCCAAATTCGGCCTCATTTAGGATATATTTTTCACCTTTGGGTTGCTACTCCTCAGTACGCTCTCGTTGATCGTATTCAAACAGAAGCGGATAGGCTTAGAAATGACCCGTACTTGACTTCTGGTATACAGCATCTTGAGCATAGAAGAATCACTTCAATTCTATCTTTGTATTATCAGTATTCCAATGGCTATCTTGCTACTGAATTACATTAATTGATACCATCTCGGGTTACCTTTGCTAACCCTCCGATCGGTGAGGAGGTCCGCAGGGACTTTTTTCTACCTTTATGAGTTCATAATTGTTTCTTATCATGTGCTACAAGGGTGTCGCTACATGTATTCCATAAAGACGACATTCTGAATCAATTAAAGTAGGTTTCAGATCGGTTCGACCACTCGTTCGCGTTTAATTTTTTTTTAAATGGCATTCTTACGTAAACGCAGGTAGAAGGTACCTACCGACCTGTATATAAAAGAGCGGAAATAGTGGGACATAATAATGAAATGTGTTTGCGAGTCACCCGCCAGCCAGTCTGAAACTACCGTTTGACAAGTGAAACGTTACCTTTGTGCTTCTGCGAGTTTAGTGTTCCATTTGTTCAAGTGTATAATTTTGCTTTTTGAATATTTTAGTTCGGTTTATAAGCTAATTCGGTTTGGTTTTATGTATATAATTATTCGTGTTTCTTTTTGTGTATTTACTATAGAACAATGATAGACGATGGTTGGGATCTTGTAAATATGGTTGTCAATAACATAACACGCTGCCAAAGTTTGACTGCGGAGGAGGAACGCGAGATCGACGCAAAATGTCAGGCTTATATGGGAGCTGAAATGAGCGACAATGAGGCTCCTTTTGACGATGGTGATGATGACACTGACCTTACATATCGACCAGAATATGATAGAGATGTGTCCGATGTAGAAGACGAAGCAAATGTGGAAATCAATGACGACCAATTCGATGAACACGACGATGATCAAGTGGATGTGATTCGTGAAGAAGTTACTGCTGCCATTTCTGCTCTTCCTCAAGTAGAGCTGCTCACTTTTTGTCCAAAATGGTACAAAGATGACCCACCAAGTAGCCGTATATGGGCTCATAACATCATCGACTACAAACAAAACAAACCAGGGCCATCGAAGAATATGATTTATGATCCACTGTCAATTTTTCGTTCCCTGATGTCAGAAGATATCGCTCGTATCATCATACGCGAAACGAATCGCAAAGCCAACCAGGTAGGTGCTACATGGAACCAAGAAAATCCAACGAACCAGAAACAATGGAAAGCTTTGACTCTGAAAGAGTTTGACGCATTTGTGGCGATCCTTTTTTATGCTGGGTTGACAAAATCCAACACCGACCAGCGAAGGAACTATGGGACTCAACTAATGCCCCAATATTCAAAGCTGTTTTCTCGCATGATCGTTTTGTGTCGATTACAAAATTGATTCGCTTTGATAATGCGATTTCACGGCCGCAGAGATTACTTACCAGCAAAACTGCCGCCATTCATGATATTTGGCTAATGTTACAGGCAAATTTGAGAGCAGCTTACACTCCGCACAGTTCACTAACTGTGGATGAACAATTATTTCCTTATCGAGGCCGCACACATTATACACAGTATATTCCTTCTAAACCTGCTAAATATGGAATAAAGGTATGGTGGTTGTGTGACTCCAAATCTGTCTACCCCCTCAAAGGTGTGATTTATGGTGGGAAGGTGCCAGGTCGTGAACGCGAGGTCAATCAAGGTCAGAAAATCGTGCTTGATTTGGTTGGAAATTACTTCGGTGTCGGTCGCACAGTTTATGCCGACAATTTCTTTTCAACGTTAGAAGTGGCAACATTATTGATGGTTCAAAAAACTGCGTTTGTTGGAATGGTGCGAGCAAACTTTCGTTTCACCTGAATTTTTGAAAAGTCCTGCGCGTCCTGTGTTGAGCTCATTGTTTGGTTTCCGCAATGGCAATGTTTCATTGTGTTCATATGTGCCGAAGAAGAATAAATTGTTACTATTGCTCTCTACTATGCATTACACTTCTGAGGTAGATAATCTAAATAAGCCAAAACCAATGGCTATTCTGTACTACAATTCCCATAAATCGGGGGTGGATACAATGGATCAAATGCTTGGCACTTATACATGCAAACGTTTGTCAAATCGTTGGCCACTTGCAATGTTCTACAACATGTTTGATATTGCTCCACTGGGTTCCTTCATAATATACAATGAAATGAATCCACTCCGAAAGTCAGATAAACGGCGTTCGTTTTTGCAACTGTTGACAAAACAATTAGCAGTGCCAAATATTGAGAAACGAGCTCGCAATCCACGCATAACGTGCTATCCCAAAATACGAAATGCTATGGAAGCATTTGATGTTGTGGTAAGTTGAAATAAAACACACTAAAAATAAACAATATCTTGTCCTTGTGTTTTTTTACCATTTCAGGTATTACAAAGACCACAGCAGGGAGCTAAGCCTGAATTTGCACCTCGGACTAATCGTTGGTCTTGTCATTTATGTCGTCAGCAATATCATCGCCAACGCAAAACCCGATCCAAACGTTATACCTGCCAATTACCGGTTTGTACTGAGCCCTCGCATCAATTGGCTCGTTGCGCTACCTGCCAAGCGGCAGCTATGCCATCGCCATCTACATAGAATGCTAATATTGTCTATGTACCTTTTATCATTCGTTTTATTTTTTTATATTTATTTTTTTATGATTGTGGACCTGAACAGGCTAAATAAGGCCTATCGTGCTAAAGCACTCAGGAACACTTAGGAGGATGGATAGAGGGATAATGAATTGCCAATAGATGCCCATGAACAGCTACCTTAAATTTTATCATATCATAAGTGAGAGGAAAACAGGAACTAGGGAGATCATTCCAGAGTTTAGAAGCCGTGTAGAAAAATGTGGATTGCGCCCGTTTGGTACGACAAGTGGAGATTTTACTGCATACTGATGATGTGAATGAGCGAACCGAGTGGTTCTCGCAAAGATAGCCGGAGATGGTATCAAAGAATGTAATTCACCAGCACAATAGCCGTTGTAATAACGATAATACAAAGAAAGAACTGAAACCATCCTTCTATGCTCAAGGGACTATATGTGAGAAGTTAAGGACGGGTCATTTATAAGCCTAATCGCTCTCTTTTGAATACGATCAACGATATCGAAAGCGTGTTGGGGAGCACTAACCCAAAGGTGAGAATTATATTCCAGATGAGGCCGAATTTAGGCCTTATACAGCAGAAGGAGTTGTCGAGAGGTAAAATACTGCTTAGATCTGTACAAACAGCCTATTTTACGAGTAGCTGTTTTGTTAGCTGACAGATGATGTTCAACCCATGAGAGATTTGAAGATACAGTCATACCCAACTGAGTAATAGAGTCTGAAAACTTAAGAACTGAGCCATTCATACTTACAACAGGAAATGATCGATCTTTTTTGGCGGACATAAGGCAACACTGAGTGTTGTTAGCATTAAATTTAACTAGATTATTGCTTCCCCATTCGAGAATACGTTGAATGTCTTTGTTGATTGAATTTGCCATTTCAGCTTTAATTTCTTGATTTGACATAGAAGGTGGATTATCACTATGAGTAGACTGAGATAAACTACAGTGAAGAGTGCTATCGTCAGCAAAGCAATGGATGGGGTTAGTTGTTGAAGAAATAAGGTCATTTATGTACAGCAGAAAAGTGTTGGCGCTATAACGGATCCCTGTGGTACACCCGCGTTAATGGTAACTTCTTTTGAAAAAAACCATCAACTACGACACGTATTCGTCTTTTATCAAGGAAACTAGAAACCCAGTTGATGAGCGTATCATTTAACCCAAACGAGGTGAGTTTGGCAAGTAAACACTTATGCCAAACTTGGTCAAATGCCTTTGAGATATCTAAAGCGACTACAACTCTTTCACCGGACTGCTCTACTGTATTGTTCCAAACTTGGGTCACATATGAAAGAAAATCTCCTGTTGAACGACTTTGCCTAAACCCATATTGGTGGTCACTAAGGAGTTTGTTAGTTTCAAGGAACGTGAGCAGTTGCTGATTGATGGCTTTTTCCATGATTTTACACAAAATGGAAGTGATGTCAATTGGTCTGTATTTTGTGGGATCGGTCTTATCACCTTTTTGGGAATAGGTTGAACATTTGCTAACTTCCATGATGAAGGGAATTCTGAAGATATAGAGATCGTATAGAGCTTAGATAGGACTGGTACTAGTTCGGGGAACATTTCTTTAAGACAATAGCTGGGATACCGTCTGGGCCAGTCGCCTTATTGAGATCAAGCCTACTGATGATCGATTCCAAGAGCTTGTACCGAAAATGAATTGGTTTCATAACGTATGAAGAAGAGTTGACTAGGGGCACATCTTTTCCAGAATCATTGAGACACGAGTTTGATGCAAACAAATCCACAAAAACGTTGGCTTTGTCTACAGAATCAGCAACTACCGATCCGTCAATAGATGTCATGTGGGAAATGACGATGTTCGAAAGTTTTACTAATGGCTTTGCTAAAGACCAAAATTTACGACTGCCTAAAGGAGATGTAGCTAGTTCATTGCATTTTCGTTGTTCGAACAACTTTTAGTTTTAGTGATGCCACTTTTGCAGATATTTCTAGCACCAACGTATTCTACATGACTGTCAACCGATTTATTAGATTTCCATTTAATGTAACATTTATTTTTAAAGATATTGCATCAGAACAAGCCTTATTGAACCAGGGTTGGGAACGTGAATGACCTACACGGTACTGTTTTTTCGGAATGTATAACTCCATTCCCATGAGGATGACTTCAGATACTGAAAGAGCGATGTCCGAAGAAGAGGACGACTTAAAACAATATTCACGCCATGGAAAGGTTGCAAAGAAATCCCGTAAATCACTCCATCGAGCTGACTTAAAACATCACAAGTTTCTATCGGTTTTGCGAACAACAGTGGAATTAGGTACAGTAGAAATGATTTTATTAGACAATGGTCGGAAAGACCTAAATGTGAAAGAACGGAAGTTTTATAAACAAGAGGGTTTGATGTAAGAAAGAGATCTAGAAGATGTGGAGTATGGTTAGGGTTATCAGGGATTCTTGTGGGTTCAGAAATCATTTGTGTGATATCACATGAAATAGCAAATGTTTCTGCACTATGACCAGCGGGATTTGTAGTAGATGAAAATTGAAGCCAATAAGAGTTATGAACATTGAAATCGCCTACAAATGAGATATCGCAAGATGGAAACTGAGACAGGAGATAGTCAACTTTCATACTAAGGTAATCGAAGAAGTCTTGAAAGTTGCTGTCATTAGGAGACCTTTAAATGCAACAGTAGAATTTCACAAAATTAGGACCAGAATGTTTAAACCAAATCACGTCAAAATTTTTATTTTCTAAGGAAGAAACCCTCTTGCAAACAATTCTGTCCTTGATGTAGGCACATACGCCTCCTTTATATCGAAAGTTAGAGTGAAGATTGTAATTGTTCAAGATGTTGGTGAATAGCATTAAGATTAGACCTGATACCGCGGATGTTGCAGTAGTGAATCAGAAAGTTGATACCTTCGATGACCGAGGTCGCTTGGGCCCTGCCCTCCCGGACATCTGAATGGGGCAGGATTTAACGTCCGGAATTTATAACCCTAGAAACCACAGCCATCTTATTTTTTAATTTGGGACTTTTAATCCGATAGGAAGACAGTGAGGGCGAGAAGGAAAAATAAGGATAAGAATAGATTAAGGATGATGGAAAAGGTAAGCGGCAGCCCTTACCGAGCTCAGAAAATCGGAGACCCAATATTAAGGGGCCCATGGTAAGGGTGGTGGTACCTCCCCGGCTGCCATGGAGTATACATGCCTACCACCTAATACTTTATATAAATTTAAAAAAAAATTTTTTCCGTTCCAATCATTATATTATAGTTTTTATACGTCTATATATAGCCAAACTCATCTCGTTTGGGTTAAATGATACGCTCATCAACTGGATTTCTAGTTTCCTTGATAAAAGACGAATACGTGTCGTAGTTGATGGCTTTTTTTTCAAAAGAAGTTAGCATTAACACGGGCGTACCACAGGGATCCGTTATAGCGCCTACACTTTTTCTGCTGTACATAAACGACCTTATTTCTTCAACAACTAACCCCATCCATTGCTTTGCTGACGATAACACTTTTCACTGTAGTTCATCTCAGTCTACTCATAGTGATAATCCACCTTCTATGTCAAATCAAGAAATTAAAGCTGAAATGGCAAATTCAATCAACAAAGACATTCAACGTATTCTCGAATGGGGAAGCAATAATCTAGTTAAATTTAATGCTAACAAAACTCAGTGTTGCCTTGTGTCCGCCAAAAAAGATCGATCATTTCCTATTGTAAGTATGAATGGCTCAGTTCTTAAGTTTTCAGACCCTATTACTCTGTTGGGTATGACTGTATCTTCAAATCTTTCATGGGTTGACCATCTTCTGTCAGGTACCAAAACAGCTGCTCCCAAAATAGGCTTTTTGCACAGATCTAAGCAGTACTTTACCTCTCGACAACTCCTTCTGCTGTATAAGGCCCAAATTCGGCCTCATCTGGAATATAATTCTCACCTTTGGGTTAGTGCTCCAATACGCTCTCGATATCGTTGATCGTATTCAAAAGAGAGCGATTAGGCTTATAAATGACCCGTCCTTAAATTCTCATATACAATCCCTTGAGCATAGAAGGATGGTTTCAGTTCTTTCGTTGTATTATCGTTATTACAACGGCTATTGTGCTGGTGAATTACATTCTTTGATACCATCTCCGGCTATCTTTGTGAGAAACACTCAGTTCGCTCATTCACATCATCAGTATGCAGTACAAATCTCCACTTGTCGTACCAAACGGGCGCAATCCATATTTTCTACACGGCTTCTAAACTCTGGAATGATCTCCTAGTTCCTGTTTTCCTCTCACTTATGATATGATAAAATTTAAGGTAGCTGTTCATAGGCATCTATTGCAATTCATTATCCCTCTATCCATCCTCCTAAGTGTTCCTGTGTGCTTTAGCACGATAGGCCTTATTTAGCCTGTTCAGGTCCACAATCATAAATATATATACATAATATATATATATATATATATATATATATATATATATATATATATATATATATATATATATATATATATAAATTTAGACACTTGCATACTGAAAATCCATGTCACCTCGGTATCCTCCTTTAAAGGTCCCTAGGGACCTTGTTCCCCAGTTTACCGCTCGCACACTTGCCACCAATCGGAGGGCTAGAATCAAATCTTCACTTATCGTACAAAATGAACGTTTTCCATATTCCTCTACACGAGTTTTAAACCATGGAATGATCTTCCTATGTCCTATTTTCCTCTCGTTTATGATAAAATAATTAAGGTTAGCCAAGCATGAGCATCTCTTGGTGATTCAATATCCTCTTAGACAATACCTATAATATTCTTGAGTGGCTTAGCATGTTCAGGACTACAGTTATTAAAGAAAAAACTTACAACAAACAGGCTATTTTTAAGCCGTAAGATCTATTATTTAATACCTTTTTACTAAGACTTTTATACCAGGTACGGTGAAGGAGTATCGACGTTTAATTACATGAAACTTCGCATATTTAGAGACCCCATGCGATACGTGGTACGAAGAAGGCTTTAGTTTGGTGATTACTAAAGAAATACTTTTTTAAATTTTTTACTTTAACTCTCTCAATTCTCTTTTCAATTTTGGACTAAGGTATGTTGGGTTATACCGAGCTGAGGATTCTCTGGTCTCAGGTTATACCCAATTTTTTACACACCGTATATATATTAAAAATTAATTTCTGTTACTTTCTTATTACAAAGCGGTTAATAGTATTTATACCCTAAAAATCATTTGGAAAATTAATTATTTCTAGTTTATTAATTTCATTTCAGTAATTAACATTTAATAATATCAATTACAAGAACTTTCCACTTTCCAACTAAACATTTATGTATGGTGAGTGTAAATTAAAGAAAATGCACAATTTCACTCTTACTTTTTTTTGTATAGTGAATTAACAAAATGTTAAGATTTATATTAAATAAAGTTAATCAACATAATTTAATTACGTTCAATTAATGACTGTTTTGAGAGATTTTGTTCACTTGCAACACGCTTTCTAGTAAAACGACATTTATGATTGATGTTATTTGAACAAAATGTGGAA
This sequence comes from Vesta saturnalis, assembly GCA_036346205.1. NCBI lineage: Eukaryota > Metazoa > Arthropoda > Insecta > Coleoptera > Lampyridae > Vesta > Vesta saturnalis. The sequence goes on from JARFJB010002018.1 coordinate 451,227, forward strand.
AAATTCTAATTAATAGTAGGTATCTCAAATGTAATAACATTGCAAATTCTTATGCTTCCTACTCCTTTTTTTTTCAGAAGGCGAAACGACGTCGTTTTTTATTTAATTACGCAAGTTGGTATGTTTATCTAACTTTAATTGAAGTTATTAATTATTCAGAAATATTGTACTTAAATCTTGTGACCTAAGCTTCTTATTGGTTTGATTTGAAAATTAGCATGATGATGCAGTTTTTACAGTACACGTTTGAGATGTGGATAATTATATTTTATGTTCTGTTTGTATCAATCCTAACTGGTGTTTTATTTGCATCAGAAAAAAAAACAATTGTATGATATACGATGTTAAGACGCGTTCCCCGCTATTAAGTGACTTTAATCAGGTAGGATATTGTATATTGTATTTACGTAGGATATTGTATTCATATTTACTTTATGTAGCATTTACAATAGTCTTGTTTCTTACTTATTCATCTAATGCGTTCAGAAACTATACTCAGTGACATGGAAATTGCAACACCAAGAAGGGGTAGGAATTTTGTGACCAAACTTAGCAGAAACGTTTAATTACTAAAAGGTAGCAATTGATTAAAATTTCAAAGAAAAGAACAAAATATAAGCATAATTTTTATTAATAATTGGTTGGGCCCCCCTGTTGGTTACACACTCCTCCACTCGTCGTGGTATCGATTCTAGCAGATGGTCGATATCCCCTTGAGGTATTGTGTCCCAAGTAACCTGTAATTCGTGCTGTAGAGATTGCAGCGTCTACGGAGGATGCTGCAAGATTCTGTCTTCTCCACATAATGTCCCAAATATGCTCGATGGGCGAAAGGTCGGGAGATCTGGGTGGAAATGGCAAGAGATTAATATTATCCTCTGCAAATCGATCCAAAGAACGTCTTGCAATATGGGGACGGGCATTATCCTACTGCAAAAGTGGGTCTTAAACTGCTGAAGAATTGGGAGAATATGGGGTTCTACCACCTCCGATGAATAGCAAACGAGACCTACTCCCATAAGTTATAGGACCCCATACCATAGTCCCTACAGTTTGGTTCACATGCCTAGCAACAAAAAATTTAACATTTCCACGTTTCGCACGTCTTCGTCTGACGATCATACGGCCATCATGCGTCCCCGAACAGAATCGGGATTCATCAGTGAACACAACCCTATGCCACTCTTGGTTCCAATACAGTCCACTCCAAACGTTGCGTCGATGTTGGGCCGTTAGTGGTAACTCAAGATGTGGCCGATAGGATTGTAAGCCAAAAGCTCTGATTTTGCGGTAAACCGTTCGAAGGGTTACACGACGACCTTCGTTAGCTAACCATTGATCGGCAATTGATCTGGTACTGGAGAATGGGTCTCTTCTCGCCATAAGTTGAAGATGGTGGTCCTGCACTTCATTTGGTCTTGTTCGCCCCACGGTTCCTCTTTTGCGGCTTCCTGACTCTCCCTACTCCATTCCTGATAGCAGCGCATGATGGTGGTTGGGTTCCGGTTAAGGCGATTTGCGATTTCTCTAAACGAAAAACCATATTCGCGCAAACCATTCGAATTATCTTATTTGGCGGTAATTTCCACGTTGGCGCACTTTAGGCATGATCACACCCTCAAAGCAAACAATCACAAGCGAAAACGCTAAAGAACTGAACAAAATCTCGCACAATATACACCTAACAGAATTATTTGGAAAAACTGAATCAACCGCCAGATAAGCCATTACCATGTGAATGAAATTTTAATCAATTGCTACTTTTTAGTAGTTAAACGTTTCTGTCAAGCTTGGTCAGAAATTCCCACCCCTTCTTGGTGCTACAATTTCCATGTCACTGCGTATATAAAAATAACTTTAAATGTAAAGTTAGCGTTATTTTACCTTTGACGACATAATGTAATAATTGTTTGTCTCCTTTACTGATCAAATATCAGATTCCTAGTTTCTAGAATGTTATGTTTTGTTCCTATTAGCGCAGTCATTCATAATAGAAACGCTAGAAAAAAGGTAGATAAATGAATACCTATAATGGGGAAGCAGTCTTTTTTACCTGGTGAATACGCTACTGTGGATGAGCTTTTAGGAGACACAACGAGAAGGTCGCACCACACTTTATGACTCTTCTGTTAGATTTAGAATAAAAACGCTTCAATTCGGCAACTTTGATTTCTAACGGGGCATCTCCATTATACAGGGTGATTCATGAAGACGATACTACGCCACAATTTTAATTCTTAAAAGGAAACCTACTAGTTTTATGACATTTCTTGCTTCTTCCTAGTTTGTACTAAATTGGGTATGACATGTCGATCCCAAAGTTGGAATCAAATAGAATAACATCGGTAATTTAGCATAGGCTAATATAAATTTTACACAAATAACAATCTGTCCGCGTTGTTATCACGATGTCGCGCAGATTGTATGAAGAGTTCGCCAACGAGGTCAGGCACGATTTCGAAGAAATCGGAGGGATACCGAGTACCGACGAACGGACATGGTATGGTTTCCAGCCAAGCAGCCTAAGATCACCAGCACGACATCAACAGCATAAGAGGGGAAGACCCAAAAAGATGCCACCGCCAGACGTCGCCACGTTAGTGGAGGCCCACTAACGGCTCCGTCGACAACCAGAGCTCCACCGAAGAAAACTTCAAGAACCATAAAAATAAGCCGAAGAAGAACCGAATGTTCGCACGCCTACGCGCCCGCCCACCGACAACGGGTTCCAGGCACTAGAAGAATTTACGGACAACCCTGCAACCAAGGAGCAGGCAATGTCACGAGGACGCCAGGGAAAAAGTGCCGCTGGTAATCCCTCATCAGAATGGGAACTGGGTCGCGTTCTCCCGAGAATTAGACCTACAACGGATCGCCTTGACAAAAGCCAAGACCTTCAGCGAGAGAATCAGGATCCAGTCTGCCTCACTCCAGGGCAGAGTCAGGCTGATTAGGTGTGTAGTATGCAAAGAGCGAGCGATTGGCTAAGGTAGTAATACGTGGCGTGCCCGTAGAACCATTCGAGGCCAACGTTAGATCACAGCTAAAAATACAAAATATTAAAGTAATTTCTGTTTTCAGAATGAAGCACCATGGACGGTCGATCCCCCTCGTGATGGTAGAGCTGCCTACGGAGGAAGGGAATAAGAATATCCGGGAGGTGAAGTACGTCGCCCGCTTCCGTGTGACTGTAGAGGATTTTCGGCAGAAATCCGGCATCGGAAGATACCGCTGACTGCGGCGCCTTCCTCAACCCGAACCGCTGCCAGTTGCAGCCGATCCACGGCAAGCAAAGTTTAGAAGGCGGAAACATTGTGAAACGCGTCCGCTATTATCAACCCGTCTGATCAACCCTCCTCAGAAGGCCGTAACTGTAATCCGTAAGGTGGCAGCGGCGCTTGCTCAGCCGAAAACTGCGGTGCACCTGTAGGGTGTGATCCTCAGACACGGTTTAGAGGTGTTAACACCGATAATCTATTCACACATCTAACACATGTTTCTGTGTATCTCAGATACGAAGTCCACACATCTCCACCAACAACAGTATCACCACTACAACGCTTCTCCACTACACGATATCAACAGGCATAACACATAACCACGCAACCCAGCAACCACAAAATCCAAGCGATGAAGAGGACGAAGAGTCCTCAGGAGCCCACTACCAGCACTACTCAATACATTATTATTTAATTTACTTTATTGTATATTATATTACCTTGTAATAAGTTTCTCCTTGGTTTCTCGGATGTTGGTCGTGTATTACTTTTAGTGTCTATGAGTCAAGGAGTACAAGCCGAAAGATACAGACTTGAAGATGACAGATGTGACTTTGTCGAAACGTCGTCTAAGAGAAAACAGCTTCATAGAGGATAAAAATAATGCGCGGCCCAATATCCGAGAAACCCAGGAGAAATACAGCAGCGGAAAACTAGCAACAACCATATATATATATATATATATATATATATATATATATATATATATGTATGTATGTATATTGTTAAATGTACTATAAAATTCTAATAAACTTTGTTGAACTGCACTGAACTGTATAACATGTCCTGTACCTATCTTCAACAGTTTTCATTTTATTTACGTTTTGTAACTCAAATAACTTGTATTATGGAGAGGTTGAGACATTAGGCAACTCTGTACACTGTCGCTTCTTCGAATACCTTCAAACTAGTGATTACGTTCTAACTCCTTGTTGATTCTCCTCGTCAATCTCAGTATGGAGACGACTCTACCAGTCAACTGAAAAGTGGCAGTTCAGCAGATGTTTGCCTTTTTTTGTATAAGTACACAATATAACTCTATAAGATAGATGCCCTGAAATGAGCAGTGTCTATTAACTATTTGTGTGTATTTTAACCGATGTCCTTATAGCACCTAACGCTGGAAGGACTTTTAAGCGAGACAATTAATTAAATAGACTTCTATTCGATTTTATACAAGATCAATACACTAGCATCAGCAAGGAGCAAAGTCACCATCACCACAGCTCTCTCACCTAAATCAATGGGATCTACAATAATTCAAAGAATAGCGTTGACATTGCATTACATCAAACAGATTCACACTTCCTAACACAAATATCGAAAAGGGTACGTAAGCAAGAGCAGTACAACAAGGTAGTAGAAATGTATAGCTGCGATACAATTGTATCTATAAATATAGAGCAACACAACTTTTGATCACATAAGTCAGAAACAAATAAAAATAATGTTCATAGTAAAGGTAGACAACATTAACGATTTACGTTAGATAGAAGTTACTAGACATTTATGCAAAAAGAACTAAAAAGATTCCTACGCCGCCCGCTTCTCAAATGCCCGGTAAACACAGTTTTCGCGATTTAAAACTTAACTAAACAATTAAATTCGTAATTGAGGCTTATTTGATTTTGCATACATGCATAAAATTTTTGCTAAACTCCTTGTACAATGATGAACAAGCACTTTGTAATACAGATGATTTAAAATACTTAGCTTTGTTGAGTATTTAATTATACATTTTTATAGCTATCTTTGTAAAAATCTAAACGTTTCGATAACATTTACGGTTATCGTCCTCAGTAGTAATAATATTTAGCAGTAATGAGAGCGACAACTGTAAGACTTAGCGAAACGATTAGATTTGTATAAACACATAGGCACATGCACACGCACAGGCACTCTCGTACGCGCACACGCACATGCATCCCAACACGCATGCACCTGCACGCATACAGCCACACGCAAATGCATAGATACACGCACACTCGCAAACACGCACGTACATACACACCACACACACACATACGCACACACACGCACACACAAGCACACGCACAAGCACACGCACACGCAGACGAACACGCACACGCATACGCACACGCACACGCACACGCACACGCACACGCACACGCACACGCACGCGCACACGCACACGCACACGCACACTCACATGCACGCACACACACACGCACGCACATGCACACGCACACGCACACGCACACGCACACGCACACGGACACGCACACGCACACATACTCACACGCACACACACGGACACGCACAGCGCACACGCACACGCACACGCACACGCAAACGCACAGCACACGCACACGCACACGCACACGCACACGCACACGCACACGCACACGCACACGCACACGCACACGCACACGCACACGCACACGCACTCGCACACGCACACGCACACGCACACGCCACGAACACGCCACCACACGCCACGCACACTCACACGCACACGACACGTACACGCACACGCACACGCACAAGCACACGCACACGCACACGCACGCGCACACGCACACGCACACGCACACGCCACGATCACGCCACTCACACGCCACGCACACTCACTCGCACACGCACACGCACACACACACGCACACGCACAAGCACACGCACACGCACACGCACACGCACACGCACACGCCACGATCACGCCACACACGCCACGCACACTCAATCGCACGCGCACACGACACGCACACGCACACGCACACGCACACGCACACGCACACGCACACGCACACGCACACGCACACGCACACGCACACGACACGCACAGCACACGCACACGCACACAGCACACGCACACGCACACGCACACGCACACCACGCACACGCACACACGCACACGCACACGCACACGCACACGCACACGCACACGCACACGCACACGCACACGCACACGCACACGCACACGCACACGCACACGCACACGCACACACGTATACATACGTAGGTGTCCACACATACTCACATACGCCCACACACGCGCATGCATACGGACACGCATAATTGCATAATTTTAACTAAATAAGTCTTCACGGTTCCTCTGCAAATGTGTTACAAAAAAGTAGGCCAATCCGTTAACCACATATTCTTAGAGACAAAATAAGACGACTTTTCTTATATCACTTATCATTTGAACGCTTCCTTTTCGACATACAGGGTGTCAAACTTCACTTTTAAAAGTGTATTTTTTTATTATCTCTGGTGTGTTCTAAGATATATAATAATTATAATACGAAGTTGGATGCAAATAATTAAATGAAATGTTCGATGTGTCCACCGCCTTTGCGAATGGACCTTCTGGCTCTTTTTATATTAAAAACCGAATATTTTGGAAAATATTCGGTTTCAATCTAAATAGCTCTGCACCTTCTGCGATGTGATCCCTCAATTGATTTTGATTTATTATTGGAACCGTATAAACAAAATCTTTCATAAATACCCAAAAACTGAAATCCAGTGGATTTAAGTCGGGAGAACGAGGTGGCCAATGAATAGGCGTATCCTGTCGCCGACCAATCCAGTGATAAGGGAAATATTGGTTCAAGTGGTTCCGAACATTATTGCCATAATGTGGCGGAGCTCCGTCAAGTTGAAACCACATATTTTGACGAATAGCTATAGGTACGTCATCAAGTAAACTTGTAAACTCATTTTGTAAGATAAATAAAAAATGTTCGGCATTTAAGTTTGGTGGCAAAAATACCGGACCTAAAAGAAAATTGTCTAAAATTCCTGCCCACACGTTTACTTTAAAATTTACTTGATGACTGGTCTCTACAAGAGCTCTTGTATTTTCATCTGCCCAAACATGGGTGTTGTGGATATTCGTTATACCATTTCGCGTAAAGGTAGCTTCATCCGAAAATAAAATGCATCTAACAAACCGACGGTTACGGTTATTTTCATTACAGAACCAGTTACAAAAGATATTTCTTGCCTGAAAATCTTGCGGCAATAAGTTCTGTACCCTATGCGCATGATATGGATGTAATGAGTAACGTTTTAAAATTCCATGCACGTCTGTCGAATTTATATCATTTCCAATCTGTCGAGCTATAATCCTAGTACTAGTCCCCGGATTTTGTTCAACTATTTGCAAAATTTGTTCCTCTTGACTTGGTGTAATTTTACGTGGCCGTCCACATGTTCCTATTCGTTGTTGTTTGAATTTTCCAGTGTCTCTTAGACGGGTACTAAACTTAAGAAAAATTTCCTTTTTGGGTGATACCGATTTGGATACATTTCTGCATAACACCTTGAAGCTAAACTAGCATTAGAATCACATCTTCCTAAAGTGAGATTGATTATTCAAAACGTACAATCTAGAGATTTTATTTGAAATCTTACCCATAATTAAAATCATATCAGTCATTTCAGAAAATTCCAAAATATTCTCTCTATTGGCCATACCTTATTACTCAGTTTAGCGTTTGAACTCAATAGTCGTTCGAAATTTTTGCAGCGATTAATTTGACAAACATTTGACAAGACGTATAAAAAATATTAGGTTTTCAATTATTTAAAAAAATAAAAAGGTGCAATCGCGAAGACTGTGGACGCATCGAACATTAATTTTTTTTTGTATGCGACGTAGTATTGAATTATTAACTCAACTGATTGTTTTAAGCCATTATTATAGATTTATTTTTAACCAAGCTTCTATGGGTAACTTTGTTATTATAACAGTTACAGAGTCGGTTAAATTAGCAATATTGGGCAGAATTTCAAGACCAATCAAATGACGTTTTGAGTTTTGATCAGTGTTGCCAACTTTCGTAGTTATTTAGAAAAAAAGTAATCATGAGCCGAATTTTCAAACTCAAATATATTTGAAACCGTTGCAAATAAAACTAAAACGCAAGAGAAGTAGTTGACAGATATTGTTATGAACTTTAAGATAAGCCTCTTATAAAAAGAGCCAGAAAGCGCATTCGCGAAGACGGTGGACACATCGAACATTTAACTTAATTATTTGCATCCAACTTCGTATTATAATTATTAGCACAATTGATTGTTTTAAGTTATTATTATGAATTTATTTTGATTAATAAAATAAAAAAAATTGTTAAAAAAATCGCAACACCTAGTCGAATAACTAAAAGTATGTCATAAAGGAAACGTCAAATCAAAAGTTTACAAGAGCCAAAAAAGTTAGATAAATCATCAAGTGACATAAGAAAAGTCCCCTTATTTTATCACAAAGAATATGTGGTTAACGTATTGGCCTACTTTTTTGTAACACCCTGTATATATATATATATATATATATATATATATATATATATATATATATATATATATTGTTAAATGTACTATAAAATTCTAATAAACTTTGTTGAACTGCACTGAACTGTACTCAAATAGCTTGTATTATCGAGAAGTTAAGACATTAGGCAACTCTGTACACTATCGCCTCTTCGAATACCTTCAAATTAGTAATTACGTTCTAATAATTTCTACTGTCAACATTTCTTTATACAGGATGATTCATAAAGACAACGTAATTTTTAGTAATTGCAGTAAAATTAAATAATTCAAATAGTAAGCAGAAACGTTAATTTAATGTCATAATATGTTGAAAACCGTGCCCATTTCTCTCTCTGTGTGTGCGTGTGTGCGTGTGTGCGTGTGTGCGTGTGTGCGTGTGTGCGTGTGTGCGTGTGTGCGTGTGTGCGTGTGTGCGTGTGTGCGTGTGTGCGTGTGTGCGTGTGTGCGTGTGTGCGTGTGTGCGTGTGTGCGTGTGTGAGCCGATCCACGGCAAGCAAAGTTTAGAAGGCGGAAACATTGTGAAACGCGTCCGCTATTGTCAACCCGTCTGATCAACCCTCCTCAGAAGGCCGTAACTGTAATCCGTAAGGTGGCAGCGGCGCTTGCTCAGCCGAAAACTGCGGTGCACCTGTAGGGTGTGATCCTCAGACACGGTTTAGAGGTGTTAACACCGATAATCTATTCACACATCTAACACATGTTTCTGTGTATCTCAGATACGAAGTCCACACATCTCCACCAACAACAGTATCACCACTACAACGCTTCTCCACTACACGATATCAACAGGCATAACACATAACCACGCAACCCAGCAACCACAAAATCCAAGCGATGAAGAGGACGAAGAGTCCTCAGGAGCCCACTACCAGCACTACTCAATACATTATTATTTAATTTACTTTATTGTATATTATATTACCTTGTAATAAGTTTCTCCTTGGTTTCTCGGATGTTGGTCGTGTATTACTTTTAGTGTCTATGAGTCAAGGAGTACAAGCCGAAAGATACAGACTTGAAGATGACAGATGTGACTTTGTCGAAACGTCGTCTAAGAGAAAACAGCTTCATAGAGGATAAAAATAATGCGCGGCCCAATATCCGAGAAACCCAGGAGAAATACAGCAGCCGCGGAAAACTAGCAACAACCATATATATATATATATATATATATATATATATATATATATATATATGTATATTGTTAAATGTACTATAAAATTCTAATAAACTTTGTTGAACTGCACTGAACTGTACTCAAATAGCTTGTATTATCGAGAAGTTAAGACATTAGGCAACTCTGTACACTATCGCCTCTTCGAATACCTTCAAATTAGTAATTACGTTCTAATAATTTCTACTGTCAACATTTCTTTATACAGGATGATTCATAAAGACAACGTAATTTTTAGTAATTGCAGTAAAATTAAATAATTCAAATAGTAAGCAGAAACGTTAATTTAATGTCATAATATGTTGAAAACCGTGCCCATTTCTCTCTTGTGTGGTGTGGTGTCGTGTGTGCGTGTGTGCTGTGTGCGTGTGTGCGTGTGCGTGTGTGCTGTGTGCGTGTGTGCGTGTGTGCGTGTGTGCGTGTGTGCGTGTGCGTGTGTGCGTGTGTGCTGTGTGTGTGTGCTGTGGGTGCGTGCTGTGTGCTGTGTGCTGTGTGCGTGTGGGTGTGTGTGTGTGCGTGCGTGCGTGCGTGCGTGCGTGCGTACGTGCGTGCGTGCGTGCGTGCGTGCGTGTGTGTGTGAAGTTAAAAGTAAGCCCAGATTTGGTAGATCGCGTAAATCTTGGCCGAATGTAGCAGAGTGTAAGATAAAAGGGCGTGTCAGAGACAGTGTATGAATCTTGCGTAAGCTAGGGAGGCATTTCGGAACAACAAACCATGGAGAAAAATTTCAAATGGAAATTAAGCAATAGGTAGAGATTGTTTTGCCTACCACGCAAGGGAATAGGGTGACTGGTATATTATGTTACATACCAAATCACAGATATTAGCATTATAATGAAAGCAATTAGTACTGATTTCAGAAGTTAGACCCAGTAAAAAGGTAATTGACCTAGAACTATGACGCAGTTTTTTATTAACGCTACGTAAACCATAGAATAGCAACAGGCACAAAAAAAACGGCTCTAAAAAACTTTCGTAGGCCGAAATTTTTATAAAATTAGCAACTGCTCGAAAATTTTGCGGTTCCTTAAACTCTTCTGCTACGTCGTCCTGTCGGTAAATCCCTCGTGGTACATACTGGGAGACTGGTAGTCAGAATGGTTTAGGCCGTTTCAAAAATTCTAAGCCAATATAAAACTGCCGAAAACTGGAAATGATTGTTAACAAAAGATATTCTTACGTGTTTCGCGTATGAGAAAGTAAAAAACAACAAGCAAGCCAAGCTTTGGCTGTAACTTTCATATCAAGCTTAAATGACGCTGATACAATATGTAGTTTTCGATAAACTTAAAAATTCACTTCTAGTTGTGGTATATTTCCATATCTTAGAAAAAAATGAGTAATGAAAAGAAACTTTAGATACTTGATACCCTTAAAGAGAGCTGGTTAGGTAATCCTTTCCATTTAAGCTAAATACGTTTACATTATAAAACAGAAGAAGAAAATTTATTGCGACTCTAATGAGGGGTTACATGTAGCAGTTTGTAAAAATAAGACAAACTGCTGCATTAACAATCTCTTCAAAACACAAAAAAGTGATATTAAGTGAGGCCAGTACTTCAAGTTTTCCTTACCCACATGATCCGCCCATTTTTAAAGCGAAGGTTATGTTTTGAAAGGTTATATTTCTGGATGACGACGTATTTGATTTAGGAAAGTTCGATAGGCTTTTGGTGCGCATATTCGTTGTAGTGACAAAACTGATAGAATATTCGACATAATCGACTTTTGACATAACACAAAGCCTAACCGCGTTACCGTGTACGTTTAACGGGTGTTTATTAATGACTGACGTCATGTAATAAATTTTGGTTAGGTTGGTACCACTACACTCCATTTCGGTCACAACGATCGACATTAGCGTCCCATTGGGTAATCACCTTTAATGTACCTAATTATAAACATTGTTTGTTAAAATTAAACGGAATACCCCTACTTTTGGAAATGTGTGTTGCCAATATTTACTAATTACAATTATTTAACAAAATAAATTTTAAAATTATTGTTATGACAAAAATACAAACAAACATTCTTCATTAAATTAATATAATTATAAAAGATGTTGAAAATGATGATCCTGATGCTGTAGACATAAATTAATTCTCCGCTTCATGTTTTCAAAAATATGCTGAAGTTCTTCCCGTGTAATAGCCTGAATCTCGTGTTCAACTGCTTCCATTAATTCATCTAAATTATGCAATCCATTTCTATAAATATTGTCTTTAATCTTTCCAAGTTATGAAAATAACTGATTGTGAATATAACGAAAAATTAATACAGGAATGAAGAATGAACGGAAAAAATTATAATAAAAGCTAATGAAAAACTGACACGTGCGACCATGGCAAAAAAGGTACAAACCGATTGATTTTACAATATAATTCTCAGTGTTGCAAATACTAAGTAAATAAATTTCCTAGATTTGATATCACGTCAGCTTCAATCATTAACAGACACGTGTTGTGTATCCGTTATTATGTCCGTATTAGTTCCTTATAAACTACAAATTACATATATAAATTATTATAAAGTCAACAGATTGGGAAGGTGGTAAGATTTGATTAATAAGAAATTTCGCAATTGTATTTTTGTGGTTATATTGGTTACTGTCAGTTGTCAGTATTGCCATCTTAATTTCAACAGGTATGAAATTTTAAAAAGTACAGCAATTTTCTTTATTGATTTTAATAACAATTGTTGACGTAGGCACAAGAAATGTTGGATATCAATCTGCCATAAAATGGTTTATTCGTACTCGCAAACACCCATTTTCTGGCTTTGTAATACAAATAACGGCTTTGTGTATCACTTTGCCATAAAAGGGTTTGCCAGTACGAGTAAACTTTTTAAATGACAATGGATACATTATGTAGTTGTCGAGTAAATAAGTTTTCAATATTAATTAACCGTTAATAACTCCTAGAAAAATAAGAAAATGTAAACTTTCACAATCAACACGATTAAAAAAATTTTTTTAGTAATAAATAGCTTTAAGAATCAATTAACACGTCAAAATAGATTTTTTATATATGAACTTGCTATGATAAACGTGTAAAGCCAACTATGGAATCCAATATTATTTGTATTTTAGTAAAAAAAATAGGTAGAGCTTTAAGAAATTACATATTATTTGACTGCCTTGACGGTGACAAATCAGGAAACTCTCTAACGGGCGAAGGCTAACAATGATGAATGTCAGAACAAATGTAATAAAATTTAATCAAGTTATAATGCAAGCATAAAGTTGTGAAAAATTTTAATTTGAAATTAATAAAAGTATTCACAAATAAAAACTTGACATATTGATAAATGATCTAATCAAACCTAACGAAGTAATAGTTTTTGATTAATCGGTCAATGTTTACAAAACCGTTGTACTTATGGAACATTTGTTTTAAGGAAACTTATAATGTGCCATCCTTGCTACAAACCAAAACTATTGTCAAGAATACAATGTGTACCAAAAGATAGTAATACCAAAAATTATATTTTTCTTAAATAGAATACCCTAGTTTTTTCTGTTACAAATGGATCCTCTGTAGGCTCTGCATTCAACTACAAATTTGTCAAATGCAGTGTTGCCGAGTCATGAATTTTTCTTTTAAAATTTACTCAAAAACCTACTCTTTAACCTCTCTAATATTGGTTTAGTTCATCCTGAACTATTTTTACTTTTGGATTATATCATACAGGGAGTCCAAAATTTCTCTTCCAACATATCTACATTCACTTCTACTTTACTTGAATTTCTTTTTTTTAAACACTTAGACGGATGGATAGGGGGATATTAAATTGCCAATAGATGCCTATGAACGGCAACATTAAATTATCTCACAAGTGAGAGGAAAACTGAAACTAGGGAAATCATTACAGAGTTTAGAAGCCGTGTAGAAGGATGTGAGAATTACACTGCATATTAATGGTGTGAATCAGCGAACTGGGTATTTCTAGCAAATATGGTCCGAGATATTATCAAAGACTGTAATTCAGCAGCGCATTAGCCATTTTAATACCGATAAAACAAAGAAAGAACTGAAACGATTCTTCTTTGCTCAAAGAACAGTTTGTGAGAAGTTAAAGGTGGATAATTTATAAGCCTAATCGCTTTTCTTTTAAAACAATCAACGATATCGAGAGGCGAGAAGTACATTCTGGATGTGGTCGAATTTGGGCATTATACAATAGAAAGAGTTACCGGCAGGTAAAGTATTGCTTAGATCTGTAAAAAACGCCTCTTTTACGAGCTTTGGTAACTGACAGAAGATGGCCAACTTATGATAAATTTGAAGATACAGTCATTCCCGACATAGCAATAGTGTCTGAATACTTAAGATCTGAGTCATTCATACTTACAACAGGAAATGGTCGACCTTTTTTTGGCAGACTCAAGGCGACACTGGGTTTTATTAGCATTAAATTTGACAAGATTATTACTTCACCATTCGAAGATACGTTGAACGTCTTTGCTGCTTGAAATTCCCATTTCAGCTTTAATGTCATAATTTGAGATAGAAAGTAGTTTACCATTATGAGTAGACTGAAATGAACTACAATGAAGGGCGTTGTCGTCAGCAAAGCAATGAAATGGGATATTGGTTGAAGAAATTAGATTATTAGATTATTAGATCAAAGTGTAGGCGCTATTACTGATCCCTGTGGCACGCCCGCGTTAGTGCTAACTTCTATTGAAAAAAAGGCATCAACTACGACACGTATTCGACTTTTTTGAAGGAAACAAGAAACCCAGTTGATGAGCGTATAATATAATCTAAATGAGTGCATATGGCAAGTAGACACTTGTGCCAAACTTGGTCAAACACCTTTGAGGTATTCAAAGCGACTATAACTGTTTCGTAGGATTGTTCTAATGTATTCTTCCAAACTTGAAAGACGACATTGGTGGTCACTAAGTAGTTCGTCAGTTTGAAGAAAAGAGGGCAATTTTTGATTGATGTTTTTTTCACGATTTTAGGAAGTGATTGTTATTGGTCGGTTGTTCGAGGGATGGGTCTTATCGTCATTTTTGCGAATAGGTTAAACATTTGCTAATTTACATGATGGAGGAAATTCCCCAGAAAACATACATATGGAACATAGCTTAGATAGGACTGGTACGAACAATTATTTAAAACAATATCTGGGACACCTGAGCTAGTCGCCTTACTGGGTACAAGCCTACAGATAATCAATTCTAGGAAAATATATCAAAAACAAATTGGTTTCATATATTATGAAGAAAAGCTGATTAGGGGCGCATCTTCCCAGATTAATGATTTTTTCCATGATTTTACGCAAAATGGAAGTGATGGCTATTGGTCGGTTGTTTGAAGGATCGGTCTTATCACTTCCATAATGAAGGAAGTTCTCCAGAAGACACAGGGATCGAATAGAGTTTAGACGAGACAGATACCAATTTGGGGGAACATTTCTTTAAGATAACAGCTGGGATACCGTCTGGGTCAGTGGCCTTACTGGGATCAAGCCTACTGATGACCAATTCTAGGAGTTTGTATCAAAACGAATTGGTTTCACACAGTATAAAAAGAGTCGACATAGGGCACACCTTTCCTAGAATCAGTTAGACACGAGTTTGATGTGAATTAATCCAGAAAGAGATAAGGTTTGTATACCAAATTGTTTACGGATGTTTTTTCTAAAGTCCAAAATTTAGGACTGCTCAAAGGAGATGTATCCAGTTCATTCCATTTTAGTTGTTCAAACCACATTTTACTGGTTGGGAACGAGAGTGACCTATACGATTTTGTTATTTGCTGATGTATAAGTCCATGCCTATGAGGATGACTTCATATACTGAAAGAGCAATGTTCGAAAAAGAGGACGACTTAAAACCATATTCATGCCATGGAAAGGTTGCAAAGAAGTCCCGCAAATCACTCCATTTAGCTAACTTAAAACACTAAAAAGTTGTATCAGTGTTACCAGCAGCAGAAGATTTAGGGACAGTGAAAGTTATTTCTATTTGGAGATGGTCAAGTAGATCTAATGGGGAAAGGACTGAAGTTTTGTAAACAAGTAGGTTTGATGTAAGAAAGGGATCTAGAACATGTGGAGTATAGTTAGGGTTATCAGGAATTTTTGTGGATTCAGAAATCATTTATGTGAGATCGCGTGAAATAGCAAATATTTCTGCACAATGACCAACAGCACTAGTAGTAGATGAAAATTGAAGCCAATTAGAGTTATGGTCATTGAAATCCCCCAGAATCGATATATCGCAAGATGGAAACTGAGACAGAGGGCAGTCAAGTTTCAGATTAAGGTAATCAATGAAGGCTTGAATGTTACTGTCATTAGGGGACCTATAAATGCAACAGTAGAATTTCAGAAACTTAAGACCAGAATATTTAAACCCAATCACGTCGAATTTTTATTCTCCAAAGAAGATGTGGTCCTTGATGCAGATATATGTCTCCTTTCTATCGAAAGCTACAATGAAGATTGTATTAAACAAGTCGAGCGAAAAGGAGCTTTTAGAGGAAACTTCTGTTTCAGGTAGGAACGAACTGTCAAGTTCTAATTGTTCAAGATGTTGGTGAACAGCATTAAGATTAAACCTGATACCGCGGATGGTGCAATAGTAGATCAGAAAGTAAGCACTTTGGACGACCGAGGTCTCTTGTGCCCTGTCCTATCGGACATCCGAACGGGCAAGATTTTACGACTGATATTTGTTACCGTAAGAACCACAGTCATCTTTTTTCTTAAATTTTAGTTTTGGACTTTCAATCCTGCAGGAAGACAGTGAAAAGGAAGAATAAGGGACAGAATGGATTAAGGATATGCTCAGAAAATCCTAGACCGTATTAAAGCGCCGAAGGTATGGGTGTTGGTACCTCTCCGGCTGGTAAATTACACATGCGTCCCATTTTTAGTACCTCAAGGTGTTAAATAAAACACCTGGTATACTATTTTCTCGTTAAAATACTGAAAACGTGTGTGTGTGTGTGTGTGTGTGTGTGTGTATCTCAACCTACTGAGGTATTAAGATTTTTCTGAAAATTTACACAGAATATAAAAACATCACGGGCGGTAGGCACACGGAATCTAAACAATTGCTTCTCATTAGCATAATGTTACTTAATAATAATAATAGTAATAATAATAATAACAACGTTTATTTCCGGAATGACAATATACAATAATGTACGGAAAGTGTCAGAATATCTAATCTAGCCTATATTACAACTACTACGTGCTACAGACGTTCTCATTATTATGACTATTCCTCAGTCGTTCACTCAAATCCGTTCGTTTTAGAATACTTCAACCAACCTGGGCCTGCTGTTACTTGAACCTGTGGTTACCTTAAAGTAAATTTTATTTTACAACCCTACGCATACGTTCGTGGAGAACGAAATGCCGGGAGTTTACTCCCGACGTAGTTTTCCACTTACACAGTCGGAGAGAAAGGCTGCATGCCTACATTCTCTCTACCCCAGGGTAGTTAGTAAGCAACATAACGGGCTGATAGCCCAGAATCTGTTAATGGGTACTTAGCACATAATTATACACCAACTTACACACACACCTGCCGTCCCAGGCCAATTAGACAGCGTGGAAGGTGACCACGACTTGAAAGTGACAAAGCCGCCCAAGATTAGATCAATACTTTGTGTGGTTAAAGAATCAATCCTGCATTAACTGAACTTTCCTGAAGGTTTAAGTACCTTATACAGCCCCCGAGTTAGAGACTTATCAGGTAGCCACTACCATCGCTATCACACTAGGCCCGAACGGCATATTCAAGCGACAAACGAATTCTTCGTACCCGCAAGTAAATATTCAATACGAGAATATCCAGTATTCGATTGCCCGTGTGTAAATAATTCTAAATACAGTAGCCACCCCCAATAACTTCTACTAGTTACAAAACAACTAGAAATTATTCTAATTAAAAAGACAACTGTTAGGTACATAAAACTCCTGTATATAGATTAGTTAGATACGTTTAAAACTCTATTATAAAAATAGATATAAGGAATTGTATAAAAACAAACTTTTTATATTCCTTTAAAAACACTGATTTTTTAAGTGACCTAGAATAGCAGGCACTAAAACCATTCACCTCTCTATTATCTCTAAAAATAGTTTCAACACGTAATAACGTCACTATACTATATAAAACAAGATGCCCGCTTCTGTTTTCTACCAGACAGGAACGTACTCAAAACATTTCCGTATTTTTATTTAATTTTCCTTTTTCTTTCTTCATTCTCTTTATATAGAAAATTAAGATCATTTTTAACTTTCTTGTGTATATGCCGTTAATATTGCTTTCGCAGCAATCCTAACGAGAACACCAGGGGTCCTCTGTTATCTGATTAACCCAATCACGCCGCTACCCGCATCAGGAAGGTGATCAATCCAGTTCCAGGGCCAACCGTTGGAGGAAGTTTTATTTTGGGCAACGTTAATTGTTGGTGTTTAATTATATGTAAGTATACCGAATGTATAAATTATTTTTAAGAGTGCATATTTAGTGTAGTTTTTAAATTGTTTTAAACTCTTTAACAGACTATATATTTTTAGAGTATCGGGTATGGAATTCTAGGCTCTTTGCGCAGCAGATCACGGAGATTTACATGCGAGGCTAGTTCTTGCAAAAGCAATGTAAAACATATGCTTATTTCTAGTGTTAATATTATGCACATCTCTGCCTAGCATAAAACTGTTTTTATTGTTAAATGCATGGACACCCAGTTCAAAAATGTAAATGCCGGTAACCGTTAATAATTTGTATTTTTTGAGCAATTCAGCACAGCTGTGAGTACTTGACAAATTTTCAATCTGCCTCAAGATTCTTTTTTGTGGAATAAATACGGTTGTCTGCGTAGACCAACTCCATAGACAGACTCTACACTTAATTCTGGATTCCACCTGCGCGTAATATATTGTTAATAGTTGCCACTTTTTTAAAATTGTACGTCGATTGATGTATAATTTATAGACCTTAATTTGGATACTAGATGCCGACAATGATATTTCCAGCCGAGAGGATCGTCTACATATAGACCCAAAAACTTTACGTTGTTCCTTCGAAATGATTTCATTATTTCCTACAATATTAATAGATAATTCATTATTTGAATTGTTTGTAAACTTGTAAATTTACTACACAAAATCATTGTTGATTTGTAGAAATAATCGCATGATCTTGCGTGAGGGGTTTGATAAGAAAATGGCACTGCTTATTTTATTGTGAACGCTGGAACACCATCAGGTCTCGGTGATAGTTTAGGTTTTAATTTTTGTTAAGAATGGCAATTAATTCCAATTCATTAAAAGGACATTGCTTAAATATTGGATTATTAAAGTTACAGTTTTCTGTTCCGCATGTTTACTAGTGTGGTTGAGGATATTTTGTACACCAGATCTTTAATGCATCCCCATAGCGAAAAATCAAGTTTTGTCAAATTTGGTGACCTTGGAGCTCAAGGAATAGGTCCTCATTTTCCTGGAAACTTTACATCTCCAGAGCATTTTGGACTACGATTCTGTAATGGGCAGACATGTTATCTAACTGGATCTGTCCTTCTCAACAGTGGTAGTGGTATCTATATTTTCCAGCAGATTATCAAGAACTTAAATATTTCCTATTGTCCACCAAAAAAATGGGGCTAGATTATGTGGGCCCAAATTATTCCCACTCATACATTTACACTACGTTTATGTTGTTAATTGAGAGTTCTCACAAAATGAGGAATGGCATTGGTGCAGAAGTGTAAATTGTGCATGTTGATACAGCCATTGTTGTGCGACAACGTTAAATTCATTCTCTTCGTTTAGCGCTGGCTGTATTATTTCATGCTTCTGGTACTTAACTGTCCCAGTGCTGTCAAATATACTCATCAACCTTTGCAATGACGTTGTATCTGGATGTCTTCTTTCCGAAAATGTCTCACCGTACACTCTGGATGCTAGAAGACACTTCTTTGAGCATTCTCCAAGGATGTAAACCATTTCGATTGATTCTTGAATTGTACTCTTCATTTTTATTACAAAATAATCTTTGTTAAAAAAGGTAGTCTGCACAAAATGTCACCAATTGTTACAGTATTACACAAATAGTTAAGTAGTAATGCTAAAGAGTAGCAAATGTTTCGGTTCTATGTGGCATGCCGCTTGTGATTTTCGTTCTAAATTTTCCGAGAAAACTTAATAGTTAAAAAATAGGTTGAGCCAGCTATGGCACACTTTAACTTTCGAACGGAAAAACAATGTATTTAAGAAATTCAATTAAACTAGAAGGGAATGTAGAGATATACGAAGAAAAGTATTGGATACCACGTATAATGCATAAGTAAAGATAGTTGAGGATAAACTACCCTATAAATTCGCAATGAGTGAATCATTTACTTCAAGGTCTAGGAAAAAACACTGCAAAAAACCATATCAAAGCTAAGATTAAGACGTACCATTATGCGTTTTTTTTTTTAATTACAAGATGAGAAAACCTATTGAAGGTTTTCTTCTTGTCCATTGAAGTTGCTTGCAGGCTTACATATCTCAATAAGTTCAGGTTGTAAAAGAACATAATGAGCTTTATTGTCAGTATTTCCATACTATCATGTGGAACATTATGATTTAAGCTGTTTACAGTATGTTCAGCTACTGCAGATTTCTCTCGGGGACACACTCTACAAAATTTTATACGTTCTTTATGTCTAGTGTCAAAGCTACAGTTTGTGGTTCTTATTGATATTGATCTCTGAATAATTCAGGATCACAGATCGTATGGGTAGACTTATTAAAGATTTAATTATACCAATTTTTCTTGTCGTGGATGGTGGTTTGATAAGGTATGAAAATATTAATCGGTAATTTGCCACACCTTAAAAGGCAGAGAATTATTAGTTTTAAATATTTATTAGTACGCCCAGAAATGGTAAACTTCCATTAGTTTCCTTCCCCATCATAAACTGAATGCTTAGACGTACCTATACCATTTATCAAAACTAAAAATTCATGAAATACGTTTTGTCTATGTCTCCAAATGACAAATATCATTTACAATGTTATCTACAGATCTATACCAAACTGAATGTGTTTTTTGTAATGCTGTTTCAAATTTTTCCATGTAAAAATTAATTAGGAGGGCTAGCCATTGCTAAACCACCTGATTGTTCCATGGAAAATAAGTCATTATAAGACCAGTTCTCAAAATAATTATTTTTCGTATCATATTTTTACAGAAAAATTATAATTTTTACAGTAAAATATGATGAGTATATTCAATAGCTTCTTTTAGGGGAACTTTTATAAAAAGTAAAATAGCATCAAAGCTGATTGTTATATCACCATCTTCAATTTGGAAATTGTATGTTTTCTCAATAAAATTGGCAAAACCATAATGTGGTGTTTTAGTAACATGAGGTTTTGCAGGATTGTGTATAGGAGAACGAATTGCAATAACAACAGCCTTTGAAGGAACGTTAGGTTTATGGATTTTGGTCGACCATATGTTTTTGGTGTTCGGAGTTAGTTTCTTTTGTATTTATTCATGAATAGTTTAATAAGTTCTTTAGATTTTAAAAGTGTAACAACTTCGAACGTGTTGTTAATAATTCACCTTTCTATAGGCAACTAACGTGCATTTCCTGCCATGTGTGCTGCATATCACAGCTGCTTAGAACACAATTTACTTATTTAAAATTTAAAAAGTCTTCCACGCATGTCGTTTAGACATTCAGTTTCAGACATGTTCATGTGCAAAAACCTTTTGGGAGCGCGTTTTTTTGTATAATACTGTAAGGTAGCAGAGCATCCATTTTTGCTCTGTTAAATATTTTTTATTAAAAGTGCTGTAAATGTTTCGTTGAGCTTATTTGGAGTTATTTCACAATGTTTGAGGCGCTTGCTTTTCAGGCACTTTTTTTACTTTCTACTTTAACTTCAGATTTACTTTTACTTTTCACACGTTTATACACATCTACGCAATTAATTATTTTACCGTTAATTCAACTTACGGTATCAGTACGATTAATCAAGAGTGAGGTAATCACCTGCATTAATGGGAAGTGGGATTGTAAAACCCCTTAATACCGCAAATTTATTCATTTGGGAATTATAAAGCATACAAATCCAGATTTATTTCAACTCTGAAGTAATATTGCGCAACAATTTCCAAAACACTGACCCAGCATGCAGCCATTTTGTTATTTACAGTGCGACTAACAATAAGGTATTCTGATTCCATTAATTATCTATAATGTTAATTATTCATTAGGTTATGACGTTACTAACATTAGCATTAAGGTATTTCCGCTTATAATTAAATATAGGTTATCTAATAAAAATTTTTATTGTAGAAATTTTCTTTTAACTTTATTGTATAATGATTTACTTGTTTATTCCATATTTAAAAACAAGTTGGCATCCGAGTGTTTAACTATCAGTTTCAGGAAGAAGCCACCCGGATTTTAAAGCGAACATATCTAGGTACATGTAAATATTTTTTGGTTAATAAAGCAAACCGATAATTTTATGAACCTGGCCCACTTTAATTTACGATTGAGTATACGGCACAAAATCTTCCAGTTATTACCAAAACCGTTAAGTAGCTAAAATTTGTAGACATAGGTGTAGAAGTATACTTACAGAACTTAAGGATTGTACAAAAAAATTGGTTTGTAGGATCTTTTGATAGTTCACGATAAGTTTGTCGTTCCAAGAGTTATCCTACTTTAATATTATAGTCGTTCATAGTTAATGCAACGGTTGAATTACCTTCATCTGGTTGTAATATCATTATATTATCATTACATTTAAGATCTAATAAAGCATGGAGTTGACGAAAGCATTAATTCCCTGTGGATGTTTTGCGTTACGTAATACGTTAACGGTTTTATGCCAGACTTCATTCAAAAGATAAAGATTTAATAGAAATTTCAGCAATGGAAATTATATCTTCAAACGGTATTACTCTTGGTGTTATTTGCAAAATTGCCACCTTGAGAAAGAGCTTCAATAGCATATACTGAAAAATCATGATTAGAAAGGTTTACAACTGTTTTCATTATTACGGAAAAAGGGTATATTATATTGTTACTTGAATAATTAGTCAAATTTCGCTTTTAACGTTCAGATGAAATGTCAAATGTTTTTTACGTACATTTAAAGGTTAATGAATCAATTTTATTCCAATCTGGTTTATTTAATGTAGATGAAATTTATATAGGTAAAATGGTGTAATTTAATCTTTCGTGGATCGAGATAAACGAATCTGTGATCCTGAATTTTTGAAAGATGAATATAAGTATTTAGCAAAATATGTACAAGCTAACGGGTATTGACTTAAAGATATTAATAATGTTACTGCACCTCCGGACATAACCATTAAAAAACTGGTACTTGATGTTGGTACTGCTTTTCTTCCCTTTAAAAATAATGTTATAGATTGAATTGAAAAATACTTTTTGATCATATCACAAAGAAAGATTAAAAATATTTATTACCTAAAGATGTTTAAAATCCATTGTCATCTTTCGGACTATATAAGCTATCTGGTTCGTGTTGGAAAGTATACATTGGAACCACAAAATGTAGCTTTAATACTAGACGTAAAGAACATATGAGAGTTTGTAGATTGCGTCAACCTTAAAAATCTGCGGTAGCTGAGCATGATTTAAATGATTTAAATCATGACATTCAACTTGATAATGTGGAAATATTATCAAAACGTTAATAGGCAAGAACAAAATCTCCGATTAAGTAGGTTTTGGCATCTTATAATTAAAAAAAGCATACTGGTACGTCCTCATTTTATTGCTTTTAATAAAGCAAAATAAATTTACTTGATATTTCAATTAATTCTTAAAGCTATTCAATTACTGTGGACGGTAGCTGCAATTATGGATACGTTTAAAATAATATTAGAGATAAGAAATACACGATTTAATACCCAAAATATCTTAACACTTATTTTCTTAAGTGAACGTTTTTAATTTAACTCTAATTGCAGCATCTTTCCATATTCAAAAGTAATTAACAATAATGAAAAAAATTTTAATTAACGAACACCCATAACATAAATTCAAAGCCTAATAACAAACATTCCAGTATAACGTTAGCGCAACTTTGTAGCTCAATATGCAAGATAATTTGACGTCAAGTACCAGGAATAAATAGTCAACATGTCAAAATAATCACAATAAACATGTTCTAATTAGCTTTATTAAGCTAAATCTACTTTCATAAAGAGTTTTGGAATTGCAAAATTATTCACAAAAATATTTAGTGTAGACAGCGTTCCACATCCTTTCCTTTATTTTCTATTATACAAAGATGAATTAAAATTATCCGAGAAGCAAATGAATACACCCTTGAAATGTAAAATTCGTTTAATCCTTTACGTAATTCTCTTCTGTAACGACGCTGCAAATAAATTCTTTTGTTATCTGTACCAGATACTTACTATACATTAAATTTGTTATATCTTTAAACGGAGTAAAAAATTAGCTTTGAAAGATTCTACATCTATTAAATAATCTTAAAGTATTTAATATATAGCAAACAGTAAATATCTGGGATGAAACAACATCGAACCTTTCAATGTAAAAAGTGTAAGTTAAAGAAATGGAATAATAAATTATTATAATATAATATAATAATTAAAATATTATTCAAGTTGATTTGGTTTGTGTGAATCCTTGCGATATTGCAGGCTCACATTCCATTAATATACTCGTAAGTAATTTGATTGTAATCTCATTAAATTTAGAATTTACATAAGTTCTATATACATAAAGACAAAACTTTCATCGATTGGGGCTTGAATCTCGACGGCGCAGTTGGTTAGCGCGGTACTCTAGCAAAGTACAGGTCGTAGGTTTAAATCTTACTCGAGGTAAACTTTGTATTTATGTATTTAACAAAATTAATAATAATTTTTAAATGGAATAATATATTTTATTCACAATTAGTTTGTAACATACGGTTTTTTAACCATTTAAAGGTTGACAAGTGAATGATTCTACGGGTTTACTTTAAGCGGTCAGTAATAAGAAAAAAGGAGACCGTAATGGACCACTTTCCAACCTGTGGGGATTCTACTATTGATTTAAACTATCAATGTCAAATTGACAACTTGCCTATTTTAATAAAGGGTCAAGAGTATGAAACGATTTTTTCTCACGTGCGTAGATGGTGAGTGAACGCAAGCAATAGGTGGAAACAAACAACACGTTTTCTTTAATAAGCATATTTAATAAGTGGATTATTGACAACAAGTAACGACAAAACCAATAGAAAAATAGTAAGCATAACATTTAGGGCTTCTCATTAAAGTAAAAATTAAAAGTCACGTTGTCACTACCTTCAATATTAAACGAGAAGCCGTGATTGATATGTTCCAAAATTTTCTGATTTGAACTGTATAATGTTGCTTGTTCTTTAATTGTGAATTAAATCGTATACAAATCTCGGCAAAAGTACCATTTCCCTGTCTCGAGAACTATACTTCTCTCGGTAGGAATGGGACATTTTCCGCCTCGGTATGTAATATACTATTATCTACAAATGTAATCTAAGTACATTTTGCACTTATAGAGGGATATAAAATCTTGCTCATATTACTTGCTAATACTACAGATGTGTAATATGAAATTGTGTATGTACAGGGTGTGGCGCGAAGAGTTTTGATTAAAAGTAATGGTGGATACAATTTTGTTAAAAATCTGAAAATACGAAGCTGCAGTTTTTGGATGACGCTGAGTTCAAATATAATACCTATTGTCCTGAATGTGGCACTTCCGGTTATACCGGAAGTAGACGTCAACTTTTTTATTTTAAATGGAGCCTAATATTTTTTATTTTATTTTCAAATTCTACATGAAATTCTAGATAAAATTTGTTCACAATGTCCCATACCAAAAATGAAGTATTTTCGAGATATTTCGATTTTTTTTTAAATTTTGAAAAAATCCTAGTCCACATTGAATAACGATATCTCCATTAATAACGAAGCTACTGACGTGAAATTGCAACTAATAAACAACAAGCGCTTGCCCGTGAACTATATACATCTATCTCATTGATAATTCATACAGGGTGTTTTAAACTTAGCCGCCAACATGCACAATTTAAATCATTTATAAGTTGCTTACTTTAAATAGAACACCCCGTATTTTATTACATTTTTCGCTGTATTTTTTAAGCCAATTCGTTTGGTATCAGTATTCTTCATACCTAAATCCAACCACTTTTGAGATATTTCATTATCTTAGTTAAAACGTAACAACACTTAATTATTTCAACATTAGTGAAGGGTAAGCCATAATTTCCATTATTTAAAGTGATATTTTGTTATTTTTTCATAAGTTATTAATTCTGAAAAGTAACCAATAGCCTGAAAGGATTATTAATTGTGGATATCATTAAAAACGTTGACTAGGTATATTGTATTAATTTAATTAGATAACTTACAAACTAAAATAACTAAATGTAATATTAAACCAATAAAGTTTTATAATAAGTGTTCAAAATTAGCACCATCTACTTCTAAACATTTATGAATCCTTTTCATTAAGCTATGTCTTGTAATTCTGGAAATATGGTCGGTTGTTAGAGAATTAAAAGCAAGCAAGACTCACTGCATCATATTTTCCTTTGTCGTAACAGATTTGGAAAACACCTGATTTTTAATGTAACCCCAAATACCAAAATCTAGAGGAGCCAAATCAGTAGAGCGAGCTGGCCAACGAAACGGACCATGATTGGCAATCCATTTATCATCAAACATGTCGTAAATATGCTGAGAAACAGGCCCAAAGCTATGAGGAGGTGCTCCATCTTGCTGATACCAAACTGAAGCCGCCTCTCCATTTCCTAAAGTATGTAATGTCGGTCGTACGGCTTCTTCTAAAATGTGGCAATATCTTGTACCATTTAAATTTTTACCATAAAATTTTAATTTTATTGCAGAAAAAACATTAAAACTTCAACTATCTTGGAAATAACGTTCTCTATTAACATATGGATTTTCATTAGACCAAAAATGGGAATTATGTCGATTAAATAATCCATTTTTGCTAAACTTTGCTTCATCACACCATATAACTTTTTTATGAAGTTTTCATCCTCTTGGATCTTCATTAAAAACCATTCACAGAATTCTACCCTTCGAGGAAGAGCACCTAATTGTAAGTGTTGCACCAAATGATATGAAAATGATTTCCATTTGTGTTTTTTTTAAATGCGATAAATTGTTCTCGTCGACAAAGTAAGATCTCTCTCACAATCTCTAATGGAGGCATTTGGAGAGGCCGTAAAATAACCCAAAACATTAATTTCGTTTATGTCACTGTTCACTAGTGGTTTATTTTTAGTAATTTTTGTCTTAAATTTACTAAACTGACGGCAGTTTTTAAGCAATCTTCTTACAATATCACCAATTGCATTTGGTCGATTTGGATATCTTTCTACAAAAACACGACAAGTCCGTTCAACAATTCTATTACACTCGCCGTAAATAATAATAAGATTTAAAAAATCGTCCTTAGTAAATCCTACATTTGCCATTATTTACTATGAAATACAAACTGGTAAAGAAAACTGTCAAAACAACATAAACAATTAACGTTCTAACTATCAAATCTTTGACAGCCATGGCCTACCCTTTACTAATGTTGAAATAATTAAGTGTTGTTATGTTTTAACTAAGATAATGGAATATCTCAAAAGTGGTTGGATTTAGGTATAGCGACTACCGATACCAAACGAATTGGCTTATAAAAATACAGCGGAAAATGTTACGACAGAGGAAGATATGATGCAGAGTGTCTTACTTGCTTTTAATTCTCTAACACCCGACCATATTTCCAGAATTACAAGACATCTAATTAAATCTAATCTAATCTAATTAAATTAATACAAAATACCTAGTCAACGTTTTTAATGATATCCACAATTAACAATCCTTTCAGGCTATTGGTTACTTTTCAGAATTAATAACTTATGAAAAAATAACAAAATATCACCTTAAATAATGAAAATCATGGCCTACCCTTTACTAATGTTGAAATAATTAAGTGTTGTTATGTTTTAACTAAGATAATGGAATATCTCAAAAGTGGTTGGATTTAGGTATAGGGAATACCGATACCAAACGAAGGAGCTTAAAAAATACAGCGGAAAATGTTACGACAAAGGAAGACATGATGCAGAGAGTCTTACTTGCTTTTAATTCTCTAACACCCGACCATATTTCCAGAATTACAAGACATAACATAATGAAAAGGATTCATGAATGTTTAGAAGTAGATGGTCCTAATTTTGAACACTTATTATAAAACTTTGTTTGTTTAATATTACTTTTAGTTGTTTTTGTTTGTAAGTTATCTAATTAAATTAATACAAAATACCTAGTCAATGTTTTTAATGATATCCACAATTAATAATCCTTTCAGGCTATTGGTTACTTTTCAGAATTAATAACTTTACTAATGTTGAAATAATTAAGTGTTGTTATGGTTTAACTAAGATAATGAAATATCTCAAAAGTGGTAGGATTTAGGTATAGGGAGTATTGATACCAAACGAATTGGCTTAAAAAAATACAGCGGAAAATGTAATAAAATACAGGGTGTTCTATTTAAAGTAAGCAACTTATAAATGATTTAAATTGTGCATGTTGGCGGCTAAGTTTAAAACACCCTGTATGAATTATCAATGAGATAGATATATTGAGTTAACGGCCAAGCGTTTGTTGTTTATTGGTTACAATTTCACCTCACTAGCTTCTTTATTAATGGAGATATCGTTATTTAATGTGGACTACGATTTTTTCAAAATTTAAAAAAAAATCGAAATATCACGAAAATACTTCATTTTTGTGAACAAATTTTATCTAGAATTTCATGTAGAATTCGAAAATAAAATAAAAAATATTAGGTTCCGTTTAAAATAACAAAGTTGACGACTACTTCTGGTATAACCGGAAGTGTCACATTCAGGACTATATTATATTTGAACTCAGCGTCATCCAAAACCTGCAGCTTCTTAATTTCAGATTTTTAACATAACTGTATCCGCCATTACCTTCAAACAAAACTCTTCGCGCCACACCCTGTATATCATTATCTACTGATAACCTCACAGTTTTGATATTTGAAACTGTAATGTTACAATCAATGTTATTTTTTTCATAATTTGAAATGAGACATTCTGAAATTTTTGTAAAATTATTTTGACTTGGACAGATTTTACATGCAACTTGATAATGAGAATAAAGTAAGGCAACTGAAGTAAGGACCCAGATTTTAATTTCTGCAACCGATTTGTGCAGTTGTAGATAAAGTACAGTGGTTGACTCACGTAAAATTGTCATATTACAAGAGGATGGTTTACGACACGAGCGAACGACGTGAGCGAGTGTTGTAGTTATCCGAGTTAAATTATATACTATTTTAAATCATATGCTATTTTTTGTATAATTTTAGACTGGCAGATAATGACAATACTTTATAAACCATAGACACATTTCTTCCGTATTTTACCATTTGAAGTTTTATTAAATTACAAGGTTTTGAATGATTGACAAATTTTTGCCAAAGAAAATTTCAATTATATGTCAGAAATATTATGGGCAGGTAATTTATGGATGCGCGACAAGTGAAGCTGTCAAGGTTAAATAAAAAAACACAATTACAACTTGCAGGTTTAGTACAATTTAAATAATTTTTATGAACTTGTTGCGCATGCGCACATTATCTGCCCATAAATTTACTAATACCCAATTGCATAATATAATTGAAATTTTCTTTGATTAAAATTTGACAACTATGTAAACCTGTTTTAAACAATATTTTATTTTACGTATTTCACATACTTCCTTGACATGGACAGAATTATGTCTATGGTTTATAAAGTATTGTCACTATCTTTCAGCCTAGTATCACATTATACCATATCATTATGCAACAGCTTTCGTAATACGTGTAACGGAAATTGGAAACATTGTAAAAACAACAACAATTATTTACGTCCGATAGAGGACATTAAACTTGTAGACACTAGTTTGAAAAAAAATTCTAAAATCGCCAATTCCTATAACAATATCTATAATACAGTTAGAACATTTTAAATCAAATTGTTTAATTTTTAACGCTTATTCGGCTTTGAATTAAGAAACTAAAAGGAATATTTTCAACATTAGGACACGCACACGGATACACGCACGCAAACGCACACGAATACGTACACCAACACGAACAGGCACACGCACACGTATACGCAAACGCACACGCACACGCACACGCACACGTACACGCACACGCTCACGCACACGCACAAGCACACGCGGTCGCACACACACACACACACACACACACACACACACACACACACACACACACACACACACACACATACACACACAAACAACCAGACATAATGGCCGATCTTGACGAAAAGTTGATCAAAAGTTGTAAAATGAGCTAACAAGTCGATTTAGCGATAGTGAAAAAAAAGTCGATTGCAACAAATATCGAATATGGTTTTCGCAAATTTTGTTCTCCCTGTATCTTCGAAACACGGGGGTTTTTCAAAAATATTCTTAGAATAGGCCAAGAAATAACCCCTTGAATTTTTGCCGCATGTTTAACTGACACCCTGTATATACTGTACTGTACTGCGCAGTGTTGTAAGGGTATCAATTCATAAAGAGGCAACTAGTACTGGTACAGTGTCAGTGGCAAGGTGAAAAGTGATAGATCGAAAGTAGATATGTACCATTTTCTGAAGTGCGTTATACGAAGACACATATTAAACTTTTATATGGGCAACAGGCTTCCAAACATAGTCAAGCTGCATCAAATGTTGACAGACGAGTGTCTGGATTTTCCACAGGTTTGTACCACCACATTAAAAAGATCAGTAAAAGAAATGAATTTTACTTATAATAAATTAGATAACAGGCGAATCTTACTGGAAGCTACTAAAATAGCTGCTAAAATAGCGGAATATTTATATTCGATTAGAGGGTACAGCGAAACGTGTTGAAATATTTTTTTACTGACGAAACATGGTGACGCGCAAACCATTCATGAAAATATGGTTGGGTGGAATGTGTTACAGCAGAAAGCTGCGCGAGTTTTGATCAATACTCAGGAACAATTAAAAAAGTGAATGGATTCAGAGTGGAAATTAAACGACCTTCCGGATCTGGACTGAGTGATTATATTGGATACAGGCAATGAAAACGGCTTTTTGCAGGTTGTACCAAATGCTTCGTTGGAAAAAGTTCGGATGATTACCATAACGAAATGAACAAACAGCATTATGAATAATGGTTACGATATGTGTGGGGAGTGGTCCCCGATAAATCAGTGATTGTACCGATGATAGATCTAGATTTTAGAAATCCAACAAGGGCTTCACTATTGGAATTATCTCGTAAGTACAATTATAAAAAATAATATTTGCTCAAAAAAGTGGTGAAACAATTACGAGGAGCCACTGTTAAAATGTTATAGCTTCCAGTAGCCCATTGTGAATTTAATCCATTTGAATTGATATGGGCTTGTGTCAAAATATAGCTACCGCACTATCTTCTTGCTGTGCGGCAATTTTTGAATGGAGCTTTCCCGAACGTTGAATTGGTAGGTGGGGTCCCGTCGAATGGCACTTGATCTAACTCCTTAAGAACTTTTTCTTGTGGGACCATTTGATATCGCGAGTGTAACATCAGACAATAGACAAATTTCGCCAGAAAATAGTTGAGGAATGCCGATTAATAGTAATTGAGGTATTTACTAATGTCATAAGAGGATTTCGCGATAGACTTTGTAATTGTTTGCAAGTCAAAAGCGGGCATTTTAGACTACGCATTAAATAAAACGTGATTTTGTTTAACATCAGCATGTTTATTTCAAACTAACTTTTATCTTGTAGATTCCACAGAACATCAAAATTAAAAGTGCAGTTGCATACAGGACAAGAACATCTTTAATTTGTTTCCTCTAGTGCTGCTTGACGTGTTTAAGAGGGTTGCTGTGATGCGCATAAGGGTGAGGTTTTGGAATTGGCTCTTATATAAGAATACGTCCCCCTAAAAATTATTTTGAGGCATTTTGGGAATGTTTCGAAAATTCCATGTTTTGGAAGATTTAGTGGGGTCAAGTTTTCGTTCGATGATCCTGAATGTTGTCGTAAAGTAAACATTAAGCTGCGGTGTTGGCTCGGTTTATCGTACACTCTGGGTTCTTCTATTTAGTATCAATCAAGAAATTTTTAAAACCCATTCTATAGTTTTCTTATGCTCAACAAAAATCCTCCTACTATCAAGTGGCCGTGATTTTATCGATTATTTGCCGCTGAGTTCGAAATCGTAAATTATTTATTACTACCGGACTTCTAAAATGTAGTATACATACATGCAACTGGGAAGATTTCCGATTATAACGTTTTATTTTGCATTTGACGCATTTGGAAAGAATTCTAAATTTTTACAAATAGTAATCGCATTTAGAATCCTTTTTTTTTAAAAACGAAATGTAAGTTTTGCTGTTTATCAAATTAAGATAAAAGTTTAAAATGCAAAAGTGATTTACGTATTGGTGACGGTTATTAGTGCACCCTTTTACTAATTTGACAGCAAGAATTAATTAGTTTCTTTGTAAATTAGTGTTGATTGTAATTTTATGGGTATCGTGAAATATAATCATTGTCGTTAAAATTGCGTCAGTGGAATATTACAGAACACATTAAAATAGTTACTTTGTATTTAACTTTAATGTAGAAAAGCGTATTTCGCTGATTATTAAGACGTCGCGTCGTAGGCGACGAATTGGTGGGCTTTTTCGATAAGAATGTTAATCTTAAACAAATAGTTTAGCTTTAGGTACGAGGTGATAAGGTTTAGCGTCGCTAAAAAATCTTCAATTTACAGGGCATTGATTACATTGATAAGACCCGCCGGTTGTGAAATGTTTTCTGGGTGATGCAATTTTCCGACGGTCTCGAGTTTGATTCGTATTGTCGCGTATTCGAAAAGTGTAAGTAATCTTTTTGTGATTGGCCAGTTCAGCAAGAGGGATATAAACATACAATGTGGCACTTAATGATTTATTCACGAGGGCCAGACCCAGTATAGGACGCAGAGGCATTAACAGATTACCGTTACGGCAGCAAGTAAAATCCGCGTAGCGTCGTTTCTCATAACCCGTGTTGAAAGAACTTACGTTGGTAGGGGCAATATGCCTAATAACCCCCTTTGAAGGGATCTTATTGTGTAGTTCAACTATCACGGGATTTTGGCATATTTTGGCATATGAAAATATTTACAGTAATCTTATGAAAGGCCGACGTTGAAACTAGCTAGTATCACCGCCTATTGATTTAACTTGGAAGAAAAATTAATGTAATAATTGTGTGATTATTTCGAGAGTAAAGTAATTACGTTTGAATGCTTAACTATTGATTCTTTTTAAGTACAACATAGCATTTTTTATGAATTTTTGCATATTTTATAGAGGATTGGTTAATTTAATTACGACTGATAGCAAGATTGAAGTACAGTGATGTCTTTCCTTGGAAGCAAAATTACATTGAAATTCAGATTTATTGAGTAAAGCAATGTAACAACAAAATTGCTGTTTTTGATCATATTAGTGATTGATTTTTACGGCACGCAATTTGAGTATTTAAGAGAGCTGCCGTAATTAGGCATTTCAACCCCAATATCCAAATACTTTGGCGCCTTTTCCGGTTTTTTCGTTTCAACCCCAACCCCTATATTGACTTATTTATGGTAAGCTATCCTATGGTGCGCAAAATTTAGTACACCGAATCCACCCCGATCAGTGAGCAGTCGAGCAAAATACAATTTTACCTGTTATCCCGTTCCACTGCCAGTTTATACCGTAACACTATGCTAAACCAAAATAAGTGTGAAAAGACCTGTACCGTGTTGTTTCACACATTTTCCAATTCTAGCTTTGCAAATGTGCCATTAACGTAATACAAGCTCTTCCTGATAAAGTAAGTAATTAACTATTGAATACAGCTGGATAAAGGTTATGATACAAAGCGGTACACTCCTCGAGAATCTAAATTCAGTTTTAACATTTAAAAAAGATATAATTGCCAAAAAAGTTTTAAATGGCTTTGAGTTACAAAAAAAATTAACCACGAAAAAGTTTTTGTAATGTTTAGAGATCTTTTCAGTGGATAGTATAACATCTGTAACTGAAAACAAATTAACTCAAAATTGTGAAGATTATCCTAATAACCTCGTTATAACTTTTAAATAAAATCTACAAACTCATAAGTTTAGGTAAGTTTAATTGCTTTCGTAATTTATTTAAGCTTTCTTATTCAAATATGGTCTTTTAAACGCTTTCATTGTTTGCTGCCATGCTATAAAGAATGTTAAATTATTAAGTTTGTAAATTTTCTAATTGCTTTCAGTTATCGGTTTTGTTACACAGTCATTATAAAACACGTTATTTGTCTATATTAACTTTAATCGTTTATTTAGTTAATGAGCAGAAAAAGTTGCTTGCGCTTTGTTTTTACTACCATTCTTTGTTTATTGTCTTAATTAATGTTAGAAGCTATTATTTTTTCTTCTTTTCTCTTTTGTGTTGGCCTAACGCTATTTTAATGGTCACAAATAGCCGCGTTTTAAAGTATTCTTTATGTCTTAGTTAAACATGTCAGCGATTCGTTTTTCCTTTTGTAAGAGATTCCGAATTATTAATCTATTTTTAGAAAATTAATTAAAACTTTTTTTATTTTAAAAATTTTCCGGAAAATGCTTTGATATGTACAGGATATAGGTCAATTGTGAGGCGTTCAGGTTTAGATATCTCGCAACATGATCGTGATGCTTGTCAGTGTTTAGTGTTGCTGAATCATTAGCCGTATCGACAGTGAGTTGTTTGATATGTGACGAAGATGAGTTTGGTAGCACGAGAGATAGTAAATCTGATATACTGCTAGTGGTGTGGATGTAAGACTCTATGATCAGAGTTATTTAAATGAAGACTTTGCCTTCATTAAAAAAAGGGTTTAAATTATAAAACTAATCTACAGTTAAACCATTTTATGTTGTGGTATTAGATATTTCAATTTACAACAAAGCAATTGAGATTGTGCCATCTTTAGTGACAAATGGAAGATCTAACAAGGGCGTCATCGCAACTATCCGTCAATGTCGCTATGGCTTACATTTTTAACGTTAGAACCACCGACCTCTCTTGGAATTGTTTTAGGAAAAGCACAGCCTCAAGACTGTTGACAGTTCTTAGTCTAGTTCGTTTTGAAGTAGAAATTGCAATTTTCGAAGAAATACAATAGTTATCCAAAAGCTATAAAACGAATTTAATACTGCTAATTAATACACATCGTTGGTAGACTTTATTGTATACACTGTAAAGAGCCAGTCGCATGTACAAAATTTGTTTGAATTAATTATTTGCTAATTATCCCGTTTAATTAAAATTTACATAAATCATCAAATAATGAATTTATATTCCATCCGACGTGAATTTGAAAACGCAAAGAGTTTCGTTACGTCAGAGTCTCCGCCAGTCTATCCTCCAACCACGGCATAAAAAGCCGTCTCCGACCTCCGCGCATTCTAAATGAAACCGTGAGACGCGCTACAGGCACTCTCACTCCGTTAGGTCAACTCCACTAATTCCCCTAGGTCTCTTTAGAGACTGTTCCTGTTCACTTGCATTCCGCTGGGTCTCTTTCAAGAGCCCAGACCGACCTGCCCTTATCTTATACACCAGGGTTTATTACTGCCTCAACCTGCTTGGACCTGCATGTAAGTTAAACCTACAACAACACTCTTACACCATAGAACGGGTTCACGTCGGGCAAAACATCCGATTTAGTCTTTTACTTACTACATTGGATAGATAGGTTATCGCCTAAATTCTACCAATCTCTGGGGTATTAATTAAACAGCGCAACGGGCATTTTTCCAGATTCTTGTAATTAATTGATACTACACCTACACACCGCACACAGACTCGCACAAACACGACTACACTAGGCAAAATAATTAAAAACCGAGGTGCAGGAAGCCAACAGATTGAAAGCAACTAGGCCATATTTCCGTCACCCAGTTTCGTAAATTACGAACCCAGTAAGTAACAGTTAGTATTACATGTCAATCTCGCTAAACGTAATGAACCGCTTTCCTCCCCACTCACTTATCGTGAGGTATCCAGAGGATTGTAGCATCCTGATGTAACATTTGTTAAATGCCGTAAGCTTGTTTATTTAATAGGGTTGAATACCAAAAGGTCGCGAAGATTTAAAGATCTTACGCCGTTCCCAGACTAAGAGAAAACTTTACTTCTTAACGGTCCTGAACCTGTATCTGATCCTGGTCGCTTATCGCAATGATCCATACTTGAAGAAGAAACCATTATGTAAGTTTACTGTACCTGTAAAGCGTTTACCTTATCACTGTTATTATTAAAACCGGCTCCGACTTAGAGCCACCCCAGGTAGCTACTATTTATGCTGTCAAATCCAGCAGCGAAAGGAGCTACTAAACGGCCACCACCTTAAGAGCGCCCGCATCCAGAATATTGTAGGAAAGTATTCATTTTCAGTTCCAACTAGTTTAATAACTCGTAAACATCACCAATTCTGTTGTACCAAAACTTCCGCTAATTACTCAGAGTAATAAGAAAATATTAATCCACCGTAATTAATATGCAGTAAATAGATAGTTACTTAATAAAAACCCTGTAAGTATTATTTAGTTTCTATAAAATTCAATTTCATAAAAGTTGGAGGTATAAAAGTTGCATTTTATAAAGGCAATATAAACTCTATTCTGTATAACGAATCCTTTGATTGATTTTTCTACCTCTAAGCAGGTATAAAGAGCGATATCCTCGTTATCACATCGACTAACACATGCCATCAAAGTTATAAAAACTGTATAAAATTTTCCTGTCTACAGCTACCCGACAGGTCCGGCTTTTAAAATACCCATTTATCTTAAATAAATTATTTTAACTAAAATGCAACAATATAATTAACGATTAGTCCTTTTGAATGTGTAAACACCTGGCTAAACCTATTTCCACAGAAAGCCTAAAGAGCAGAGCTGCCTGAGTATCACCAACAACCAATTCCGAGACAATGCGCCCATCCGAAGACGAATCAATCAGGTCTCGATCCAGTAGAATCTGCATCATTTATTTTTGTTTATTTAAAATACCTTTCCTTTTTTTTGCAAAATGGCTCGTCATTACGGTCACACGGATGAGGAATTATTGGCTTTGTTAAGTAATGTAGAAGATATTGGACTCGAATGAAAATATGTAAAAGGTATTTCAAGCGATTTCGACTATATCTCAAATATTTGTAGTGACAAATGATCCGCCATAATCCTTTCTCATATATGTAAATAAATAACTTCGAAGCCCACAATACCTGAATTTGAGTCATATCGGTTTTTAAAAACGATAATTCCCCATTTTTAATCCGCCATTTTGACTTTTTTTCATGTTAACGAATGATTTATCCTTAGCGATCTTGAAAACCCCCAATACCCGACTTTCAAAAAAATATTGCATCCTAAAAACGGTGCGCCACTGGCAGTTTTTAAAATTCTTTTATTTAGATAATCTTTTACAAATTAACAAAGTTGCAAAATTCATCATTAGCCCACAATACCTGAATTTTAGTCATATCGGATTTTAAGCACGATAATCCCCCATTTTTGATCGCTATTTTGAATTTTGTAATTTTGACAAATGATTTATACTTAGCGATCTTAAAAACCCCCAATACCAGATTTTCAAAAAAATCGGTTGATAAATTAAACAAACACGTTAATCCCCCATTTTTGATCCACCATTTTGAATTCTTTAATTTTGACAAATGATGTATACTTAGCAATCTTAAAAACTGCCAATACCAGACACCCGACTTTAAAAAAAATCACAATTTTGTACCGCAAAAACTACTGGTTATTACATATTTCTTACTTTGAAATTCTATAAAAAAGTAGTATGTAGTTTGTTTTTTTTAATTGTGTAACTTTTTAAAATTTGAAGCAATGAGTTTTTTAATTTTACAATCCACGGTTGGATTTTGCTCATTAACGAACTTGACCCAAAATTTTTGTACCTAATTTCATATCGATAGCTTAATGGTTCAAAATATGTCCCGCACACTCACGCACAGAGACATAATCAGACACGAGATTCTTTTTCTAAAAATGTACTGTTCCGTATTGTTTAGGCCCCAAAACGTCGAGAAATGTAAAAAAAAGTGTTTGAAAATTTAAACCGATTACCTACCTTTCTTTTAATACGTACGTAAATGAGAAAGCAATAAACTTTAAAAACAATTTTAACAAAAAAATTATAATTTCTTCTTCAGGGGTTAGAACCTTCATTCCTTACATTACCAGTCCGATCACATAACTGTTTCGCCAGTTGCTCCACTTATTTTTAGCGTTCATTGTACAGATTTTAATTTTTATTATTATTGTCAATTTTATTTGGCTAATAAACTTGAAACTACATATACATACGTTATTCACGATTTTTATGAATACTGCAGCATCCCAGTCGAACATCGTCGTTAAAAGTCTCAACTTATATAAGAATATTTTTTTATCTAATTATGTATCATTATTGGTGACTCGAGTAGCTTAAAGGTATGGTCGCAACAAAAGTAAAAGGTGTGCCGTAACAGCTAGTAGGAAGCTCGGTCGGTCGGTTAGGCACTTGGATGCGTGGGCGTGTACAACACAGGATAAACCAAAATAGATAATAAAACCGTAGTTCTAGGAAGAGCTCTCCTTACAACTGGCGTCTCGGGTTTTAACTCAACCGAATCATGACATAACTCAGATATAAGTAACCAAAATATATTAGCCATATCTCTACCATTGTATAAAAAAACGTTAAATCTGAGAGTAATTAACAGGCATGACAGTAAAGTGAAGCATAGGTTTTCAAGCAACGCACAAAAAAATGGTAATCTGTTACTAGTGTTACCAACAAAACTACAAGCATAAATCAGAGTCCCCCTTTAATGTTACAAACTCTAAAACTTCCTTATTTATGATTACGTTCGTTAGAACGTACACTTAAGGTTTAAGTATTAGTACACAGCAAGTGAAAAACACAAATCATAAATTCAACAGTATTAAATTATTCAGCAATATGCATCATTACTTGCATCACCCAGTATAAAGCGTTTTACCTTACAAAAAGCATAATTATTAGATTAGAACATGGATCTCGCAATATCAAGTACTATGTAAACACAGAAGTAGCAAACTTTAAGGTAAACATGTACAGAATATTACAGCTGTCTATCATGCACTTAAAGATTTCCAACTTTAATAATGAAAGCATTTTAGTAGAAGGTAGCAATTAAATTACCTTAGCAACAATGAACGTAAGCAACTCCGAAAGTCTGCATTTCATTAATTATTACCAAAACTTCATTAAACAATTTCGACTACAGGTACATAATCTAGTTAGGTGTAAACTAAAGCAGTGTCACATTTAAATGTATTGATAACAAACCATTAGGAAAACCGTGCAATGTTTGCAATTGTAATTCGTTTAATAACGAACCTCCTCTAAGTATTTCGAACTTAAACGATTCTGTAGATCCAGGGTTCCGTTATGAAGTAATTCAAAAATGAAAGACTCAGCAATCAGTTGCTGGCTTGCTGGTACATAGGAGTATTCGTGGATCTTACGTGATTTTAGTCTTTTAGTTAAAACGAGACGAAATTGTAGCCGTCCTTCTACTTACCTTCCAACAGGCTGTCGTAGACCCAGGTTCAGTTTTCGGTAGTATAGAGAACTGCTAACCATGAGTTCCAACCCCGGGTGTAAGGTAGTGTAGAAATGGTCCTACTTACCGTTGCAAACAGAATAATTTTCCTAAGTGGTATATTAATGATTTGTTACGCAGCATTCGTTTAAACAATTATTATAACAAGAAGCTTAAACGAACTCTGTTGCAGAATGATTTCGAAAATTTTCGTCGTTTGAGAATACTAGTGAAGTTTCAAATTAGAAAAGCGTATCAGAATTATCTTCTTAAAGTTCAACAAGCCATGATATTAGATCCTAAGTACTTCTGGACTTTCATTCGGTATAAAAAAATGTTCTACCAGAATTCCAGGTATCGTTTATTTTAATGGCACTAGCACTAGTTCACCTCAAGCCATTCATTTCTCACATCAATATTACAATATTACTCTACTATCAACAACATGAAACCCAAGAATACTACTGGTCCGTATCAAATTCCAAGTTACATAATAAAGGATTGCGCACATGTATTTGTGCAACCTCTTGTTACTCTTTTTAACGTGTGTTAAAGTGTTAAAAATTTACGACATTATGGAAAACATCTCGAATTTGCCCGTTCTTAAAGTCTGGAGACCCTAGTGTGGTTACCAATTACAGGCCTATTAGTATCCTATCAAACTTCAGTAAAATTTTTGAAACTGTTCTCTATGACAATATTTGTCCAGCGGTAAAAATCTACGTATCCGATACACAATATGGATTCATGGAAAAACGGTCAACCTCTACAAACTTGATGGTCTTTACATAATATGTTGCAAGTGTTCTTGACGCTCAAGTGCTGATTGACACCATCTATACGACTTTAGTAAAGCCTTCGATAGTATAGACCATATAACAACAATTAAGAAGTTACGGGAATTTGGATTTAGCGTTCCTCTTACCAACATTCTTAAATCTTACCTCATCAATAGACCGCAATACGTCGCTTATTATGGTTTCAAATCTGATACATTTGTCTCACAATCTGGAGTTCCGCAAGGTTCAAATTTAGGACGGTTGCTATTTCTATTATATATTAATGGTCTGACTAATCACATATCATGCGATAAACTGCTATTCGCCGATAACCTCAAAACATTTAAAACTTAGAAGATTGTAAAGCACTATAAATATATTAAATAAAATTAAACTTAATCAATCGGAGTGTAAAGTCCTCACATTTACTCTCAAAGAGCATTATTACACTTTAGCTATAATCTGAACAATGTTGATCTTAAACGCTGTCGTATAGTTAAAGACCTTAGTATTCTTTACGGTCCCAAACTAAGCTTTGCGGATCATATTTACACAATCTCGGAGTCGGCATTCAAAATTCTTGGATGTATAATAGGGACATGTTAGACTTTTACCAACATTGGACCTTTGAAACTCTTGTACTATACCTACCTACCTTAGTACGAACAAAATTAGAGTATGGGTCTGTTGCTTGGCCTCCATATTATACCACCCAGAAGGATGAAATTGAGAACGTCGAACGCAGATTCCTAAAAGTTCTGTCTTTCAAACTTGATGAAATCCGATAAGAGGTTGCGATCATGAGGCATTACTGGATCGATTTAATGCTATATCTCTCGAAAACAGACGTAAAGGGATGGGTTTAAAACTTCTATATAACTATTAGACAACGATATCAACGCAATACGTATAATGCCACTACTTAACTTTAATGTACCAAGACAAACATCAACACAATATTTGATATTTTACAATAGCAGACCGCGTACAAACGCATTACTTAAAATCGACAATCAACATATACATAGACATATACCATGAATTTTTTTTTAAATATGTAAACCAAATAAACAGAAATTTAGTTGAATAGAAGGCAAGGTATGTGCTACCTATTCTAC
This sequence comes from Vesta saturnalis, assembly GCA_036346205.1. Taxonomy (NCBI): domain Eukaryota; kingdom Metazoa; phylum Arthropoda; class Insecta; order Coleoptera; family Lampyridae; genus Vesta; species Vesta saturnalis. The sequence goes on from JARFJB010002018.1 coordinate 492,670, forward strand.
TCATTTAAAATTTAATAATTTTTCGTCAAACATGTCGCAAACGCATTGTTCTGTAATTGGAAATGTATTTTCTGTTGGGCAATAAATTATTATTATTATTAGTACTGTTATTTTTTTTGTGCATCAGCTACTGATTAGCACCATCCACTAACAAGCATGGTGTGGGATTTCATAAAATACAGGTAAACATATCTCATCATTTTCCAGTCTACTCCATCGTAATTTTTTAAGAATACCTGTTTCTTTCAGGAAGTCTAAGTTGCTTATGGCATCCAATTCCACCTTTCCTTTTAAATTTTGTTTCAGTTGATGTTGTTGCCTCTCTAGGCAGAACATAGGGCAATCGAGCACTATGTGGGATACAGTCAGCACAACATCGCACACCGCACATTTCGGACCAGCTTCGCCCTTTAGGAGGTGCTAGTGGGTGAGTGCTGTGTGGCCTAGATGCAACCGATGTAGTATAATATGTTCTTTTCTAGGGAGATCGACACTTAGTAGAGGAGTTCGTACATCCGGTTTTATACCTGACATGTGAGTATTGATTTGTTGCCACATTTCTTGCCACTTTGCTAGTATTTTTCGTTTTAAATTAGCTTTGGCAAGAGGACGTTGATGTTGGAATACTGGTGCTCCATCTATCCACGGAGGTAAGTTTGGTAAAGTAACAGGTGGTACTGGCGGCATACGTTCACATCCTAGAGTTGTTAAGTGTTCCTGAAAACGTATTCCTGCTGGTCGATTGATCGTTCTCCTATCAGTGAATAGATTTACATTTGGAAATAGTATACAATTATTTGGGTGATACAGGTGAGTTTTTATAAGGGTCGTGTAATTTGCCATAGTATATATCGCCGGATTTCGAGTGGTGGTACAGCTGCTTCGCAATGGAGACTTTGGACCGGGCTGGTTGGATATGCACCAAAAGAGTACCTGAGTTCAAGGTTGTGTATCCGATCCAAAGTCTTCAGTAAGCTTTTTCGTGCCGACGAGTACGCTATGCACCCGTAATCAATCACCTATAGTACCATCGCCTGGTAAACTCTTAACAGTATTTTCGGATCTGCACCCTACGTGGTGGGCGCGAGAACTTTTATTAAGTTTAGCTTCTTGTCGCATCTCTGTTTCACATCTGTAATGTGTGGTCTCCATGTTAGTTTGGCATCGATGATGACACCAAGGAATCTAGCTTCAGGCACACACGTTATCGGTTAATCATTTAGATATAAGAGGGGGTCAAAGTTTGATTTTCTAAGGCGGCATAGGTGTAGACACTCCGTTTTTTCTTTTGAGAACTGGAACCCGACGGATTCCCCGTTTGCTACAATGGTGTTGATTACCACTTGTAGAGCTCGCGTTATTTCTACTGCGGTCTTTCCAGTGTAAATAATTTCCAGATCATCAACCTACAGACATTTAGTTATTGTATCCTCGACGTTTGATGCTATGGTGTTAATTGCTAATGCAAATAGGGTACAACTCAGGGTTGAGCCCCGAGCTATCATATTCCCCCTTAATATCGAAGAGTACAATCACCATATGTTCCCTTTTACGAAAGGCATTTTGAGCGGCGTTTTCCATCACCAAAGGATGGTCGGTGGTAGATCTGCCTTTACGAAATCCGGCCTGATACGACATTAAGAGACTGTCTTCTTCCAGCCACCACAAGAGCTTGTTGTTAACCAGCCGCTCTAAGAGTTTACCCATGCAGCACGTAAGGCTGATGGGGCGATAGATGCTAGGTGACAGTGGGTCTTTTCCTGGTTTCGGTACTAGTATAATAACAGCCTCCTTCTAGTCCTCTGGATATATGCCTTGGTCCAGAAATCATTATAAAGCTGTAATAAGGCATTTTGCATGTCATCTGAGAGATGTTTGAGCATGTCATTGGTGACCGTATCAGGACCTGAAGAAGACACCTTCAAGCACCCTAGTGCTTCTTCTAGTTCCCGCATTGTAAATGGTGAGTTGTACTCAGACTTATCCTCAGGATCAAACCCTATCTCTCGGACAGGACCAACGGCATCTAAGAAACCTGGTTCGTAATTGGCAGATTGCTTGGTTTCTCAAATGGTATATGCTGACCGGATTGTGGTCAACTAACTTTGCCAGGCTATTGCTCTGGTGTCATATCCAGGGGTAAGTTGTATCATATCAGGACTGGGCTTTACTATTCCCAAAGTGTTAGTACTGCAAGACTATCCTCGGTCAGCCTTCTCTTCAAGGACAACTTTAATTTGGAAATGTTAATTTTGGGGTCGGTTCTGAATTAGTAAACTGAGATTATCAGTTGTTCCGTTCGATGGGCCGCTCTGCTAAGAGATTACCAGGGGACTGACCTATGAGAGACTGGTTTACAAGGTTTCCAGGAATAGTCTTCTAACTTTTCTGCCTTAAGAGTACGTAGCACTCGTAATTTTCACCGTTGTACATCGGTGTAAACTTAGATTTTGTAGTTTGCCAGTCGGTTCTTGCAGAATCCAATTTGGCTCTGCGCACGTTTACATTTAGGTGGTTTTTAGTTTTGCATAATATGACTAGGAATTATCAGAATTTGCGGTCATTGTCAACGTTATTATGAGGGTGAGTGGGTTTTGCTAGTGCAAGGTCAGATTCTTCCTTGAAAAGGTATTTGAGTTTGCACAAAATGGTGTGTTACATTGTGCGGTCTGTTTTCCTATTCTCAGGAAAAACTGCGATCATCAAGTCAGATCTAGCCAAGTTTCACGTCCTTGGCATGTGTTTAGTAGACCCAATACGGGATATGGGATTGAAATTGGTCTACCACCAAGATGGCTAAGTCTTTAGCTGTACCAAAATAACGTCGCTACCACGAACGGTGTGACTTCCAATGCTATCAGGTAAGTAAATGTTGCATACTGTAGCGTGGAATATTCGCACTACAACAACTTGCAGGTTGGATCTTATATATATATATATATATATATATATATATATATATAACTTAATATCTTATATCGTTTCTGACAAGCATTGCTACACCACCGGTTGCTCGCTGCTCCGGGCGAGTATCTTTCTTGGCAACCTGACAACCTTTTAAAGTGTAAGGTTGACCAGGTTTAAGGTGTGTATCTTGAATGCATAGGCACATTGGGTTGTGCTCTTGCATTTGTTGCATAATATCACAGTGATGCTGTACCAGTCCTCTACAGTTCCATTGTAAAATTTTGTCCATTAAATGATATAAATAAATAAAGACAAAAGCAATTAAAAGAGCACGCAATATAATAAATATGCAGATGGGTAAATGTATAGACAAAGGACTAATAAATATTTCGACAAACAACACTTACGTAAAAATATCTCAGATAAATGATTATTATTATTATTACTATTATTATTATTATCATTATCATTATTATTATTATTATCATTATTATTATTATTATTATTAATATTATTATTATTATTATTATTATTATTATTATTATTAACATTTTTTTTGTGTGTTATAGCACGTCGACATCCATGGTCATTGGCGCTTGCTGTGTTATTTTATATTTGTTTTAACAAATTTGTGTTCCTAAGGTAAGCTAATAGTTTTTTTATTTCCGCCCAGTCATTGCATAGTATTGTTGCCACACTTTCCCCGAGACCATTTAGTTGTCATTCATTGCTAAATAAGGGACATTCTACCAGCAAGTGACTTACTGTAATAGGCACATTACACTCGTTACATTTGGGTGGGTCGCTTCCCGGAAAGTAATATTCAGACGTTACTTTAGTGTGCCCTATGCACAGTCTAGCTGGTGTTACTTGCTCTTCTCGTGATACATTTTTAGGGGTTTTCCAGGGCAATATCGATAGTTTTATTCGCCTAGGAAATGTATCCGATTTGTCCCACTCTCTTTGCCAAGATTCAGTTAGTGCAGAATTTGTATGTTTTGCAGTCTCTGCGTACGTATATAGTTTGGCTTCTATTACGCCGTAGCTTTCAACTGTTCTGATTGCAGTGTCATAAGCTACGCACATACAGTTTAGTTGTTTATAGTCAATTATTATCATGAAAGTAACTCCCTTTGAGGATCTAATATTTCTTGTAGCAGTGAAAGAATCAATTGGTCCATGGGATATGTTGTAAATTTGTTCATAAGGCGTTGACCGGCTATTTTGGATTTGCTTATGATCAGGTACCTTGCAGACTGGCGCGAGATGTCGCAATACAGTAGTGCTTGATATATCGAGTACATTTCTGCTATTATTTCTGAGCTTTCTGGGGGTTTATTTTCGAGCTAAATCGCACTACCAACACCTGTCTCAGTTTTGATTACTAACGTATATATTACAGTTGTATTGGAATACTGGTTTATATTAATTACATTTAATGAATTTTCAACATTTATCACAATCGGTAATCTTATTTTCCACGGTGGTACTTCAAGATTATTAGATACTAAATGTGTAGGTAACCGATCTGGTATTTCTCAAGCACCTCGTGCCCTCGTACTCTAACATCTTAAACAAGATGTTGTGGTTCGGGTGCGACGGTTGTGATTTTATGCGCGTTAAATAGCAAAGTAGCATTCTATCTCTTTTTGTAAGAGAAGGTAATCCTGCGTCTACGTAAAGACTTTGGATGGGGCTGGTAAGAAAGGTCCCTGTGCAATACCCTAGTCCTTAGCGATATATGCTATTGATGCGGTCGAGGGTACTTTTACTGGCCGAGGCGTATACTATACAACCATAATCAATACGACTCAAGACCATTGCTTTAAATACATTCTGAAGAGTTTCCCTATCTGCACCCCACTTGGTGCCAGCTAAACATCGTATCATATTTAGAGTACGACGACACTTAAGTATCATTTCATCTATCTGTAGGTAACATCCTAGAGTAGCATCTAAAATTAGCCTCAAAAATCGAATACTTTGTATACACTTTATGCGGGTGTTACCTATATAGATTTTAGGATCAGCGTGAGGGCGCCTAAGTCTGCAAAAGTGAATACAAGCTGTTTTCTTTTGAGATAGTCTATAGCCAGCACTTTCCAAATTTCTCAGGACGATGTCTATTGCTATTTGTAGATGAGAATTCACTTCGTATATTGTTGGACCATTAACATATATAGATAAATCATCAACGTATAAACATCTCCCCATTTCTTGGGACAGGTTTGCTAATATGTTATTAATGGCTATTACAAATAGGGTAACACTTAAGGTCGATCCCTGTGGTACACCATTTTCGAGATTACGCGAAGGGTATTTCCTATTCTTACACTAAAGCTACGTTTTGATAAGAAAGCTTTGATAACTTTAGGAAGGTTACCACAAAAGCCCCAACTATATAAGTTCTCTAATATATCGTACCTACAAGTCATGTCATAGGCCTTTTGAATATCAAAAAATATTGCTACCAAGTGAAATATTTCTCTGTATGTGTCTATTGCGTTCTCTAGCTGAACCATACAGTCTAGGGAGGATCTTCCTTTACGGAAACCATACTGATCTGGCGTGAGCAAATTCCTGTTTTCTAGAAAGTATACTAATCTAAAATTATTCATTTTTTCAAAGATTTTACTAAAGCAGCAGGTAAGACTAATTGGCCTGTAACTGGTGGGGTTCTTTGGATCTTTATTATCTTTTAGGATGGGTACTACGATCGCTTCGCCCCATGTTTTGGGGTATATACCATCCGACCATATTTGGTTATATAGATTTAAAAGGAATGTTTTTAGTCCAGAGTTTAGATGTTTTATGAAATCGTAGGTAATATTGTCCTGAACAACTGCTGATGGCATTACGTTGTTAATTGCATAATTTAATTCATACATATAAAAAGGTGAATTATAGTCTAACAAGTGATCCGTGGCAAGATCTCTCTCAACTTCTCTCTGCGTTTTGATTAGCAAGAAAGATCTTTATAATTATCATTACTGCGAGCCGACTCAAATTGAGTGGCCATTGTCTTACAAATATCAGACGTCATGTGAAGGATGTATTTTCTACAACTAGCTGTCTGATAGTTCTAGTTTGGCCAGTGCCACTTATAGCCTTAACTTTCTTACAGGTTTCCGTAGCTGATGAACTAGAGGTAAGTGTGTTCACGTACTGCTTCCATGATTCCCTCTTACTTTCGAGTATTACTCGTTGAGCGACAGCTTCATCTTTTTGAAATGAGTTAAATTTGCTGGTGAAAAACTCTGTGGAACCTGTTAAATGCCTGTTTTTTTGTTTTTTTATCGCAGATGCTACTTTTTCACACCACCAAGGCAGTCCACTTTTACCGGTTTTTCCGCTACTCTCAGGAACGGATTTGGAAGCAGCGTTAATGGTAGAAGAGACCAACAAAGATATGTCAGCGTCTACGGAGTGTGATCTAAGAGTGAATGGAACAGATTCTTGGTACAGTAACCAATTTGCTTTATTTGCATTTCATCTTCTAGGAAAAGCAACGTGCTTATCCTTACGGTAGTTGTGTGAGATGATGATGGGAAAATGACCGCTGTCGTAAAGGTGGTCCCGGTTTTCCAAGTAAGCTGTGGTGGTACAGCAAAAGTGATCATCGTTAAGTCTACAGCTGAGAAACCTCCTCCTCGAGCTGCAAGGTGAGTTACCGATCCAGTATTTAATAGAAATAACACTTCTCTCTCAATTAGAGTTTCAACAAGGCGTCCTCCAGTGTCTTTCCTACCAGACCCCCATAGATCACTGTGTGGGTTGAAGTCACCTAAAAGTATGAAAGGTGTAGGTAACTGTCTGATCAGTTGAATTAAGTCCTGTAGTTCCCAGTTAAATTCAGGTAAGTAAACATTGCAAACAGTAAGGCTATTGGGTAGTTTGTGCGAACTTCCACTGCCTGAAGTGGAGAGTTTAGGTTTATAGCAGTTGCTTTAATTACGTTTCTAATAAGTATTGCAACTCCTCCACAGGCGCGGGCGTCATGTAGAAAGTATTTTCTATAAATTGAAAATCCTTTTAGTCTATAAGGTTGATCTGCCTTTAAATGCGTCTCTTGTAGACAAATAAATAGTGGGCAAAATCCCTTATTAATAGTTTTATATTGCAGTACCGATTAATTATACCGTTACAGTTCCACTGCAATATAAAAGTATCCATTTTGAGTTTTAGGATTACCAAACACATCAGCGACTGTAAGAGATCCATAACAAATATTTTATAAGTAAGACAAAACAAATAAATAGCTAGACAAATAAAATGACTAGATAAAAATGACTAGACAAATAAAACGATAAGATGACTAGATACATAAAAAAAAGCTATCACAGTTAGGTTATCACTTTAATCTGAGATTAATGACTAAATCAATTTAGGTGGTTTCTAGGATTTTCCCTTCGGCCAACCTTTACCCCTTTTTCGGAGGTTTTCTCTCTCCCTGCTTGTTAGTGACGATAGAGAATCTCCTCCATCACTGGAGGAGTAGATTTCATCGGCACCTCTTTTTCGAACGTCTGATAGGCTTTCAGTTTGTGGAGTTACGGAACGATTACCGGGTGCTATAAAGCTCAGGACTTGTAACGTAATAGGAAACTGTTCTACATTATGTGTACATTTGGAAATTAATGGTTTAATAGCTTCTACCGTTAGAGGAACTAACTCTTTTGCCAATGTTGGGATGTCAAATGTTAGTTGTTTTTCCCTAGTGGCAGTTGCGTAACTGACTCCTAACGTTGGTGTTGGTATTATTACCTTCTTCTTTGCTTCTGCGTAAGTAATTTTTTCCCTAACCTTTATCTCTTGTATTGCTGCTTCCGTTTTATATTTCGGGCATTGCGTGGATCTGACTGTGTGAGGGCTGTTACAATTTGCACATGCTGTAGGGTCCTCACATATGCTACCTTCATGCAATTTCTTGCCACAAACACACACTTGTGGTAATTGACAATTTAGGGATGCGTGACCAATTAAAACATCTAAGTGGCGGAGGTACATATAAACGTACATTCAGCGAATAGAACGCTAGTTTGATTGTTTTGGGAGTAGTTGGAGAGTTAAATGTGAGAACATGCACAGGACTGTCCGTAATATTCCATCTTTTTTTTACTTCAATCTGCGCACTTCAATTACTCCCTGCGAATGAAGTTCTTCAAGTATCTCATTTTCAGAACAATTCAGCAGATCTTGACAATAGATTACTCCCTTGGATATGTTCAGCGTTTTATGAGGGAATGCTTCAATGTCATAACCTAAGAATGTGTTACTTGCCAATATACGTTTTGCTTGGTTGACGGGTGCAGATTCCACTAAAAGACCTTCTTTAGTTTTCCTTACCATTTTCACCGTGGCAAACTGTCCTTATATACCTTTACTAATAGCGAATGGACTGACCTTATCAAAATTAACAAACTGTTCATTTGACTTCCTTTTAATGACGAAGAACTGGGGGACCTTTTCTTGGCTCGTTTTGTTTACAGTTTTTTCTGCTGGACCTGCACCAATATCCTTGAATTGAGAGGTGGACTCCTCTTCAGTGGTTTTTTGAAACGGGTCCACCGAAACCTTTAAGCGTGGATTTGAAAGACTCATAGCGTTCCCACGAGATGGGATGAAAAAAAGTCGACTACAGCAGTGCACCCATACTATAGCAAGGCAATTATGCTGTGAGGGGCGCCTCTTTCCCCACAGGCGTTTCAATGCTAGCGACCAGGCTCCCCCCTGACCACGCTGAGGCTTCCCCTCGCGCAATCCCTTCAGCACCTAAAACTGCCAAACGATCTTGGGATTGGGGGATCTTTATAGAGGTTACCTTCCTCGCAGTCCAGGCGGTAAATCCAAGACCTCCGGCTACTAGCAGCACGACGTTCCCTAACCACGACCTGCTAGAATCTCTGAAGTACAATTAGCGGTTGCGATATTAGGAGACGGCTAACCACACGATACGCTTCTGAAGGTGCATGTCCTGGGAGGAAAGGAAGAAGTCTCTCAGCTTTGCTGGGATCCTGAAGAGAACAAGAGTTGAAGCGAGTTGCTACGACACAATAATCATTTATTATTATTTTGATTATTATTGATTCCAATATTATTATTAATTATTATTATTATTATTGACCAGTGTTATAGCGTCGACATCTAGGGTCATTGCTCTTCCCGGCTTTATACTTGTTTTAACCAAATTTGTGTTCCTAAGGTAAGCTAATAGTTAATTTCCGCCAAATCATTGCATCGTACTGTTGGTACACTTTCGGACCATTTCGTTGTCGTTCATTGCAATAAGGGACATTCTACCAGCAAATGACTTACTGCAAAGCACATTACACTCGTTACACATTAGATTATTATTATGTAATTACTATGACTATTATTATTATTAGTTATTTTTTATTCGCTACCCAAGGATGTGCGTCTGCAGCTAAGCAATTGGCACATCTTTATTGTCACTTTTCTTTCCTTACACTTTGGTAAATATTCATCACCTCAGTTTTGATTTGCGCTATGCCTAAAGATGTTGGTATACATTTATTCCTTTAATATATTCTATCACCATTTTAATTTGTCCTTTTGGTTTAGATCTTGTATAGTTCTTACGTTGTAGATTTTCGGTACTGGTTTGTTGACATTCTTCAATAATATGTTGTACTGTTAAAGCAGCATTACATTGGGCTACATTTTGTCTTTCCAGTTAGAAGATGACTGTGGGTTAGTCGTGTATGTCCGATTCTCAGTCGCGTAATAATGACCTCATCTTTGCGTGGTATATCTGTTTTATTCCATGTTGTTTTTGTATTCGGTTGTATTGCTTATTACGAATGACATATTATTATTATTATTATTATTACTATTATTATGATTATTATTATTATCATTATTATGTACAGTGAACGATCTGTTACAGCAACGAGTGGACCAAAACCACAATCAAAGGAAAGAACCTAGAGAATCAAATGTTTTGGTACGAATCGACTGTGGTGTAAAGCATAACGAGTGTACTTGGTTAAATATTCACTGGTAAAGGTGTATTAATGTTAAGAAAATTTTTACTCACCTCATGACAGGATGTGAATGAAGAAACTTCATATCCGTGTAAACGAAAACTGAATTACTTATAATTTTTACCAAATGTGGAGATTATAAAAACCGCGTTGCGCTGGGTGTAATTTTATCAAATAAATTTTATAAAAATTACGGATTTTAGCCGTCACTAAATGGCGTTCTTTTCAGAAGAAAAACCCAAAAGGAAAGTCACCTGACACAAAATTTTTATTATTTATTCCAATTTTAAATTTAACTATGTAAACCTCAAATATTCTGCACAAGGTTGCCAGATTTCCACACTCGTACCGCGTAAAATTTGTTGCCTACCAACAGATATAAGAAGTTCTAGAATTTAAAAGAAAATACAAATGTTAAATTAACACGTTACAACTGTGAAGGTTAACAGGTATTTCCCGTGATCCTACATGCCCCAAAAGTAGATACGGATCTACGATTTTAATATAATACCCGTATGCCGAATTATATCATTCCAGCTCGAACGGTCTGACGTGTATTGTCATGTGTACAGACACACACACACACACACACACACACACACACACACACGACATCACACACACACACACACGCACACGCGTACAACACAGACGGAATGCCAAAAAATGGTCAAAATGGATTGAGGAACCTTTAAAACTTGAAGATTCGTCAACAACACCGAGCACTTGTTTAGTACCTTTGGACAACGCTTTATTCAAGATGGCGTCTTTCGCCGTATTGGAATTTATAATCTTTTAAAAATTATTTCTTTTCTGCTACAGGTGTGGTTTTGAATACAGAAGTATTACCACGATAAAATAAGAAATATGGAAAAATAAGACTGTAGCAAGAAAACAGCACAATTTATTGAAGCGGATTACATAATTACGTTTCGATAATAACTACAGGTATCGTCCTCAAAAAATGGTAATATCTTCAAGAATTGCTTAAAATGAAATATGAAAATTTGTTTTAACACCTTAAGCAACGCGAGAATGACAACTGTATTTTTATTGAAATGTAAAATATAAATATAAAAATAAACCATTAAAAAAATCAAAAGCTAAGTATTTTAATTTTTATTTCAAGTAGTAGGAAAAAGAAAAGGCCAGGTATTTCATTCCCTCCCAAGGGGGAGGGCGGGCTGCTCGAGATTTCGAGCTCCTTCACCACAATCATGGATTCCCATCCTACATACATACATTACGTATGTATGCATGGTGGGATTAATGATGGGTGTGGTCAGGATAGGATCGGAAGGAACGGGTTAGGGTTCTTAGGGGGAAAATACTACCCCATCATTCCCCTAACTAGCCGAACATGGTGTGCATATACGCAGTAACCATGCCGCTACATGTGTGTGAGGAAACCCCCCTGAGAAAACTTCATACAAGGTATACGGCAACGGGAATCGAACCCATTACCTCATGAATGCTAAGCATATTTTGAAACAATTCCGGCACAATGCAACATGTGTTGTGACTTGTGCCATATGAAAAGTAGTGCATAGTGAATAGTCTCGTGGTTTTTACCGTAAAAAAAATTAACTGCGGCACATTCTAGCACAATGCCTAATGTAAGCCACGTGTATGGTCCCGTGGTTTTGGCGGTTAAAGATTTGGGAAGTTGGCATACATTTAAATGATTCAATAATATCCGGACGGTGTGTGCTGCTGACAAACTGATTGCGGCACATTTGCACATAATTCGGGCGCAAAACAATTGCGTGGTCCCGCGTTTTGTGCCGTTCACATTCTGACGTTAGCAATACATCTAACAACAGCGATCATTTTTAAACGGTATGTATCGCAGAAAAATTCGTTACGGTACAATTACCGGCACAAAACAACGTACATCGTCCCGCGTTTTGTGCCACCAAATAGTTGTACATCTAAAAAACGTAATAATTTGGAACGGTATGTATTTATGACAAATTAATCAACCCACATTTTGGCGCAATTTCTACATAAAACATCGAGTACGTTCCCGTGGTTTATGTGATCAAAACAAACTAATTACGACACATTCTGGCACAATTCCTAGACAGAATAACGTGTATGTTCCCGTGGTGCTGGGCCATCGCGTGTTGTAAAGGTTTGGATGTATCGAAGAATGAACATTATGTACAATTCCGACAACAACGTGTGTGTCCCTGTGCTGTGTGTGTGTGTGTGTGTGTAATTGAAGTGTGTGTGTGTGTGTGTGTGTGTGTGTGTGTGTGTGTGTGTGTGTGTGTGTGTGTGTGTGTGTGTGTGTGTGTGTGTGTGTGTGTGTGTGTGTGTGTGTGTGTGTGTGTGTGTGTGTGTGTGTTGTTGTGAAAACTGATTGTAGCTCATTTAAATATAATTCCGGCACAAAACAACTGCGTAGTCCTGCGTTTTGCGATAAGTTTAAGATGTATTGCTAAGAAATTAATTACGAAAAAATGTGGCACAATTCCAACACAAACATGTATGTTCTCGTGGTTACTGCCGCCAAATAGATATGGAATCAGCAGTATATGCCTGACCAACGAATTACGGCTCATTTTGTCACAATTCGGACACGAAACAATGTGAATGGTCCCATAAAAAAGTTATGAAGTTAACAGTGCGCCTGAAATAATAATAAAACTTTTGGGACGGTGTGTATTTCTGGCAAACTGATTACGACATGTATTGCCAAAATTCTTGGACAAAACAGTGCGTAGGGTCCGGAGTTTTATGCCGATTATGTACTGCTAACTTCATTAGACCACTTAAATCCTGGTAAATAAAAACAATACGTGTGTAGGTGTTGCGCACAACTGTTTAAATTCGTAAACTGACCACTAGTTTCTAACACATTTGCTGTTACCTAAGGTACTGGTCTAAGAGATCTGGCCGTCGGCTGTCACTTAATATGCACACTAGAAACGGTTAAACCTATGGATATGTTATGCTATTCATAACAGAGCTAAAACTATAACAATGTAGGTGTTCAATTAGGGGTTAGAACTGGTTTTTGTTGTGCCTTGTATTACGGTGTGAGATAGATCTAAAGTAACACTAAACATTTTATTCTAAACAAATACATTGTTGCATTTGGACTTTAAATAAAATACCAAAACTTGCAAACTTTACCTTAAAGCTCCATTTGGTGATCTTCAACATAATCTAACTTTTTATAAATAAATAGAGCAAGGTCTTTTACTGTTAGTAGATACACCTCTCTTCTATCTTTTTGAAGATAGAGAGAAACACAGGAACAATTTCCGGCATATTATTTAAGTTAAAATCTATCGTATGAATTTAACTCACATTGGCTAGAATCATTGCTTATTCATCTTTGTAAATAAAATTTTCCCCAAAATTGTATGTTTACTACGTTATGTAATAGAGTTTAGTCCCTTGTACTGTTGTTAGAGCTAAAACACACCTTCAATGTCTAGATTTTTGTTTTATTCCAATTGTGTCATGAAACATATATTGGTATTAAAATTATTGCTAATAATGGGACTCCTTATTAGGTTTGATAACCACGCTTTCAACTCTAAACTATATAAAAACCTCTAGCAGAGTACAGAGGATCGGTATAGGACGTTTCGCCGCGGATGACTCGCCGCCACCGGTTCGTCGTGGCCGTTTCGCCGCCGGGCCAGTTCGCCGCCAGACCAATTTTAATATTTGGAGTAACATATATACCCATTATGAAGCTCTCTCTGTGCGTATTAAAAAACAGCAAGTTCTTTTGCTTCTTACTTCAATTTTTAATCCTTTTAGAAAAATAATTTTAACGCTTATTTTTGTATTTCCAGAAAAGGTATTTTTTTATGTTAATGTAATTTATTAACCGAATTGGTAATTGTGGGCTATAGAACATGAATACTTCAAGGTTGTTCTGTTATTTACATCCCTCACAATTCTTAAAATCCTTCAGATTTTGAGAGAAGGTGGAATCTGTTAGTAAAATCAATTATCCATTAGGGTATATGTAAATTCCTAGTTGTCTAGGTAATTACTTGTGAATTAGCCACATTACGTCCGTTTTCTAATATCTTTTACTAAAAAAAACATCAACTTAGATTAATGGATTTAAATTTTTTAGGATAACTGTGCAACCTCTTCTTCATACGTTCATAACGAAAACAGGCAACATTGTAAAAGCAAAAACAATAATCTATGTCAGAGTGACATGTAAAACTTCACATCAGCTAGAGATTAATAGACATAAATACATGTTAACGCAAAAAAAAAATTCCAAAGCCGCCCGCTTCTATAAAAATGTCGATAGCATAGCTTCAGTATTTATTTATTTTTACATTTATTTCGCTTGGGGACGTACGAGGAGCTATTAAAATTCTATCTTCTAGCGATTCACTTTCACCTGAGAATCTTGATATGCCTGATCCTCCTACCGAAAATTGGAACTCTTTGCAAGTTGGAGAAGACGCAGTTCTTAAAGGAATAAGATCATTTTCTAATGGAAGTTCAGCCGGCATTGATGGTTTAACACATTAAAGACCCTTTATGTAAAGAAAATAGTGAACATGAAAATCGTTTGCTAACTGCTATCACTCTTTTAATAAATCTCACACTGAGCGGCAAAGTGAACTATGAAATAACACCTGTACTCTACGGTACCAATCTTTTGCGCTAAAAAACCATGTGGAGGTCTCCGCCCAATTGCAATCGGCTGTACTTTTAGAAGATTGGCTGTAAAAATTGCTTGTCAATCTATATCAAGCGCTATGAGAAAAGTTACGACCTATACAGCTTGGTTTTGGTACAAAAGGAGGTTGTGAGGCAGCAGTCCACGCGACAAGAACTTGAGCAGAAGCTAACAAAAAATCAACAAAAGTTATTTTAAAATTAGATTTAAAAAACGCATTTAATTAAAATTAGATTTGAAAAACGCATTTAATTCCGTAGAGAGAGACACTTTGTTGCAAGCAATTAAAGAAAACATTCCAGAATTGTTTCGTTTTTTGTATCAGTGCTACTCCAATCCTTCCAAACTGACTTTTAGAATTTCATGTATTTCGTCACAAGTTGGAGCACAGGAAGGAGACCCGTTTGGTCCATTAATTTTTATGTTATGTTGAAATTTGCAATAACGTAGGCAACCTTGTTCATTTTGTGTCATGTAAATTGCATACCTTATTGGCTGATAAATATGCATTAAAATTATTTTCCTAGTTTGCACTTACGGTTCGGGCAGGTCATGCGCAGTGATTTCAATAGTATCGTTTTTTTGGTAGATGATTAAAAGCGAGAAGAGCATCCATTTTGTTCCCTTAAATATTTTGTTGAAAAGTGCTATATAGTTTTTACAGTAAGAGCTATTTGAACCTATTTTACACTGTTTGAGATGTTTACCTTTTTTAGGCACTTTAATTTTTACGGTAACTTTACTTTTGGCGTATTTTCATTGTACACTAAGTTTGCCGTTAATGGTACGCTATACGTTTCAATTGATCGAGGATGACACAGTAAATGTTTGTTGCTATGCAGAGGAATTATAAGCAAATGGTACCTTAACCCATTTAAATCAACCAAGTTTCGCTGCTTTCTAAAGGAATTTACATATTTGAGATCAACAAGTATCAAAACCTTGTTATACTACCATTTCAAGAATTATTACACAACCAAATTTGGAAAGCGTGTATTCAGCAGAATTTAGTTATCAGTAACAGTATAACAGTGACAACCAAAATATAAACGTACTGCAGGCATTTCATTTCTAAGCATTAATTCATAATTAATTTTTAAGTTAATCCAGATTTACTAAGGTTAGTATTTAGATTTTCTACTTTATAACTTGATTTGAAGATATATGTATATATATATATATATATATATATATATATATATATATATATATATATATATATATATATATATATATATATATATATATATATATATATATATATATATATATATATATATATATATATATATATATATATATATATATAGTTGGGAAAAACTTATAATAAAATGGGCAAGAGAAATAGCTGGAAATTTAAAGAAATTTTTTTAGTAATCCGTTTAGTTTACAGTAAGTAAACTAGAGGGCGTTATCTGCAGCGTTTACACATTTTTGTGATTTTCGGAAAAAAGTTAAACGGAAAGGTACCACTTTCTTGAAGGACTCTAAACCAACATAAAAATAGGTAAATTTTAGTGAAAACCGCATCCCGATATCTCCAACCGATCTTGATTTATATGAGAAAATGTCAAAAATTGGAGTGCTTTAATTAGATTAAGTTACCTTATCGAGAAAAACAAATGCCGTAGCCATGGTAACTGACGCAATTTAACTATGATTAAACTTTCTTCCCATTTAGCACAAAATCGTTAACACGTCGAGCCTTCCTCCACACTTTATTCAGGCTTAGGAATGGTTAAAAATTAGTTTTGAAGCGTGTTTAAAGGCTAACGGGCCCAACTTAACAACAGAACAAATGAAAAAAGCTCAGAACCCTTATAATTAGATAAATTAGTCACAAAAAGCTAACAAGTGTTCAAAATATTTTCCGTCATTGTCAACGCATTTATTTAATCTATTTTCGGTAGAGAAAACCGCTGCTTCAACTTCAGCACTGGACAAGCTTCTAACAGCATTTCGAATTCGTTCCATCATATCTTCTCTGGTTGTTGGTTTCTTTTGAAAACCAGGTCTTTTTGTCTACCCCATAGATAAAAATCGAAACAAGTTAAATCCGGCGAACGCGGCGGCCAGGCGAACAAACTTCCTCTCCCAATAATACGATTTGGATATTGTTCCTCTAAATGCTGACGTACGATTTGGGTATAATATGCCGGATAACCATCAAGCTGAAACCACATATTTCTTATTGTTTCCAAGGAGACATCTTCTAACAGTGGTGGAAGGAAAGTATTCAGAAATTCCAATAACCTTTCTCCATTAAAAGTTTGGTCGATAAAATAAGGGCCTATAATTTTTCCTTCCACGTTTCCACATCATATGTTTAAACTGCAGCGATTCCGATGTTCTACTTGCCGCATCCAATGTGGGTTTTCCTGAGATCAGTAACGCATGTTATGCAAATTTACACCTCCTGCGCTATTAAAAGTTGCTTCATCCGTCCATAATATTAGTGACAGAAAATTTCGATTTTCCCGAATCATATTTAACAGCCAGTAACAGTGGTTCAGTCTTCTATCATAATTTGTATCTTGTAATGCCTGATGTAAAACAATGTGGTAGGGATGCATTTTATTTGAAGAATGTCGTGGACAATTGTTTTTGGGACCCCCAGGTCGTTCGAAATTTTTCTAGTGCTTAAGGTGGGATCGTATTGCACGTACGTCAAAACATTAATAATATTTTCTTCAATACGTGTTCTTCGAGTTCTTTGAGGTGGTTGCATAGGATGAGCGTTACCTGTCTATCGTAATCGCCTAGCCAATCTTGAAAACACTTCTCGAGAAAAATGTTGTCTTTGTGAATATTGCATTGCATATTGACGCGACGCAATTACAGCATTTTCGTAACATTGAAAATAAATACGAATCATATCATATGCTTCTGCGTTAGTAAATGGCATGTTTTATGATAATCGAATTAAAAAAGTAAATTTGAGACACAAAAACTATAAGAACTAACTTTTGACAGTTGTGAAATCAGTATTTTTCAATTTGGCAGTTACAATGGCTGCGGTATTTGTTTTTGTCGATAAGGTAACTTAATCTGATTAAAGCACTCCAATTTTTGACATTTTCTTAAGAAAGTAGTACCTTTCCATTTAACTTTTCTCCGAAAATCACAAAAATGTGTAAACTCTGCAGATAACGCTCTCTAGCTTATTTCCTTTAAACTAAACAGTTTAACAAAAAATTTTCTTTAAAAGAGCATAAAATACTCTGTCAAATGAGACCAAAAAAATTTCGAATCGGTTGCACGGTTCAGGCGATACTGAAATGCAAATATTGACAAATCCTTTGGCTCCCTCCTCCCTTATTATGATATGTACAAAAAAATGTCATAAGGCAAAATGGTGCGGTATTACTCAAGCTGTCAAATGATGTTTTGAAAGTTAAGCTCATCGTCTAACTTTCAAAGATACCGTGAATTTTATGTTTCATCATAGTAGTTCGCCACCTAGGGGTCAAATTACGAACTTAAAAACAATTTACAGCTATTTCTCTTGCCCATTTTACTTATAAGGATTTTTTTCCCAAACCTCTAGGCCCTACCATTGTCGAGATACAGCCGCTCCGTACCCTTATCCGAACACCCGGTATGTAATAAACCTTGTTATGGTTTTTAGTTTTAAATTTATTACATTTAAGGTTTACTTGTTTTCTATAAAATAAGTTGGCTTACAGCTGAGGCTGCATCAATGTTGGAAAGCGAACATATCTAATCACAATTAATTTTAAATTAAAGCAAATCAAAATTTTAAAAACCAGGACCATTTAATCTCCAACTGACTAAAAGGCTCAAAATCTTCTAGTTGACATTAGAAGTATAAATAATAATTGGGGTGAATTAATAACCACAACACACCCTTATCTTATCCCATTTTACACAGTTATATCAATCGCAAAGTTTGAATTTAGAATATTTTACTTGGACGATGGAACTTTAGAGGGAGAATCAGAAACGGTGCTGCCTGACTTAATTAGCTTGTCAGATATGTTCAAAAAGGTCGATTTGGAATTAAACAATGAAAAATGTGAATTATTTTTCACAGGAAATTTCGAGCGTTTTCAAAAAACTTTCGAAGGTATTAAGACTGTTGAGAACTATTAGGAGCACCTATAAATCAGGAAGCCGATAAAACAGTTCTAAGAAGTAAACACAGAGAACTTTGCTTAAACTTTTAATCGTCTTAAAGTTTTATTTTTCTTCCTAAGCCCTGTTATTTACTGCGTACGACTCCGACATCGCTATATCCAGAAAGTTCTGACTTTACAATTAATGATGCACCTAAAAACATTTGCAATTCAACTTTAAACAGTCTTTGGAGGTTCAGGTATAAGAAAAATTGAAGATCTAATATTTCCAGCTTTCATCTCTTCTGGCAAGTCAGCTTCATTGCTTGTCCAATCAATATTACCAAAAGTGCAGGACAACTTTGAAATAGTTTATTTGTCAGAGACTTTAAAATCATGGATATCAAATAATTTACCTTCACCAGAAGACAATTCACAAAAATCATGGGACGAAGGAAAAATTAAACACACAGTATCTTCACTGACATTCAGTGAAAAAGCACGATATTTAGCTTCTTCTGCTAATCAATCTAATGTATGGTTGAATGTACTTGCAAGTAAAACTTTAGGTACTCTATTAGACAACACTACCTTTAGAGTTGCTTTTGCCCTACGGTTCGGATTAAAAATTAGCACCGAACATTCTTGTCCTTGTGGAGAAACAATAGGCGAGTTGGGTTTGCACTGACTTCGTTGCAAAATTTCAGCTGGACCTTACGTCATTTAAAACTTAACAATACTATAAGTCGCAGTCTTTCAACTGTTGGATCCCCAAATCACAAAGAACCCGCTGGATTATCACGAACTGATGACAAGCGACCTGATAGAATAACTCTAATCCCATGGAGCAGATGAGAGTTGTTCATTTGGGATGCCACCTGCTCAGATACACTGGCTCCTTCTTACATTTTTGAAACATCTACAATTTGCGGAGCAGCAGTAGAGTCAAGCGCCAAAAGAAAAATATCAAGGTACAGAAATTTAATCGAAGAAAATTATAAATTTATACCATTTTCCGTAGAGACACTTGGGACTTGGTGCATAGAAGCTAAAAATTTTATTAAAATGTCAGTAAAATAATTTTAAATTCAACAGGTGAAACTCGCACCTAAGAATTCCTGAAACAAGCTATTCAACGGGCAAATTCCTGCAGCATAATGAAAAGTTTCCAAGATAACAAAAATGTTGATGAATTGTTTTTTTTTAGTTTAAATTTTATTTTTATTACCTATATGGTTTTAAAATGTTATGTTTAATAGCACAGTATGTATTATTTAATTAAAACCATCCCACTCAGTCACAAAAAAAATGAATAAGACCCGGAGGAATCTTAAATTAAGGCACAAGTTGTTCGAAGAGTTACGATCCAGATTGTGTTACTATCATCACCCATACATACAACAACCTTACTACATTTGCTTAACACAGACACACTCACAATCAAACTGTAACAATATTAACCAAAAAGAATACTAAACACGACGAGACAATTGAAACTGAACTAAACTAGAATAAACAATTAACTATAACTAAAAATGTATAACCTAATCTACCTATAACAAACCATATTTGCCTATATACAAACTTATTCAAAACTGGAAAAATTGGATTTCAAATATTTGACATGGAACTGACCAACATTCTTTCCATTCAAATCTTGGAGTTCATAAACGAGAGGAGATAGTTACTGAATAACCTTACAAGCAACATATTTCGAGACAAGCTTCTTAGAATACTGAGCACCCGCATCAGATGTTATTTATTACAAAGGTAAATCGCACCACGGTCTAGCTCAGTGAGGTACAAACTGATAAAACTTACTGAAATTGAAAACTCGTTCATCAGGTGTGAGGAAAGCAGAGATATTTTCATAGATATAATCAGTATTAGCATTTGTTTGATTGGGCACCACTCAATTTCTAGGTTTAATAATTAAAATACAACAAAAATTGAGAAAGGTTGTATGTCAAAGCATAATAGGTAATCTGAATAAGCACTAAACAACTGTATTTATATGTATATTTAATAAACCAAAATGTCTGATTAATATCAGAATAAAAAATAAAAAAAAAATAATAAAAAAACCGTATCAAAATAACACAAACTGATTTGTTATTTACTTAAATTGCACTAAAAGGATAAGTTCTTACTTGTACAAAACAAATATTTTAATCTCGTCTTAAACGAACTGTAGCTTGAGAACTTTCATTTCCAATTCCAAGACAAATATACGATAATGTAACGGTAACTTCCATTTGTAATTAACGTACAAATAACGAAACAGGGACGTATAGGTAAGCACTATAAGTTTCATCTGTCTTCAACATAAAAATTAGATGAACGGTAGCATATGGTAACATTCGATTATTGGCACCAAATGTTGACCCTACAATAATTGAAAGATATAACGGACGCAGATTAGAACGACGAAAGCTGTTGATGTAACGACAAACGCAGAATATGTGTAACAGCATATGTAATTGATGCAAAACAAAGGTATCCCCATTTATGTTCATAAAGATGACATTGCATTACCCCGCCATTTTAAAAAAGTACCGTTCATGACGTCATACCCACGCTACTCAATGATACGTAAATTTTCAAAAATAAAAGCTTTTTCTTAAGATAAACGGTTTCCTTGTTCCTATTCTGATTCCCTATTAAATATAATATATAGAAAATGTAATTAGACATCTTTACATACCTTATAAAAGGGAAGCAAAACTTAAAAAAGATAACGTCTTAAATGCACGGCATAATATACGGAAATGCCTAAGCATGTGATTTAATTCACGTTGCGCATAGAACTGAAATTGGATGTCTAAAATATACACAGGGACGTTCGTAATTATGTAGACTGAAGAGAAAATATTGAGATATAAAAATTTAATTATTGAACGAGAAACGAAATGCTTAAGAATACTAATGTAATGTAAATATACTTATCAATAATAATGCAAATTTCATAACTTGAATTGGCACGTTACAACTATAGAAACGGAATATTCACAAAAAAAGTTTTTTGTGAATTTGAAGTAAAAGGAAATGTATGCAAAATTAAATTTTCTTTAAAAAATACGTCTACACTTTTTCTTATAAAATTGATCGTTATTCAGATAACGAAAAAATTTCTACTAACACTTAAATTCTACCTTGGGAATTTTTTGCCGCTAAATGACATGCTCTGTAGTTATCGTGGATACTATCAGACATCCACACATCCAGACCTGATGGCTGATCTTGGTGAAACTTGGCCTAAAGTTGTTAAATCAGCTAATAAGTCGATTTAGCTATAGTGAGAAAAAAGTTGATTGCATAACCTGCTATACCTACATATGTATATGTAGGTTGGAAGGTAATAAGCGTTACCATATTATTATGAATAAGCGTTAAAAAATGATTAAAAATTGATGTAACAAGCAATATACATGTTGTTTTTTAACACGCACAGAGAAAGCTTCGTAATGGGTGTATATTATTGCAAATACTAAAATTTTGTGGCGGCGAACTGGCTCGACGACGAAACGTTGGCAGCGAAACGGCTTGGAGATGAAACGGTCACGGCGAACCGGCAGTGGCGAACCGCAGTGGCGAATCGGCCGCGGCGAGACGTCCTAGACCTCAGAGGATTTCAAAATAATAATCCTATCAGAATTTAGAGAATTCAATATCTAAAATGAGCTATGTATGATTATTTTGTTATAGTTTAGAGGGTACGGGTACGAGCGGTCGTCGTAATGCGATGCCTTCCATTATTAAATAAAAAGTGTGGAATCGAAGCCTGAGCTTAAGTTACAGAAGTTATAGGTACTGTGTATTGTAACTTACCGTTTTACAGTTACTACTATTGTAATTGAGTTAAACGTTTACTTCTTTATTGACTTAATACGAATAGGTAAACAAATAATAGAAAAAACATTTGAAGCTTCGAAGAATCAAATTATATCTAACCTTAGTTAACGTGTCCCAATTTTAAAGCTTTCCGTAAAAGCTGTGCAACCTGCTGAAATGCAGAAATGCATATGGAAATGCATTAAGGAAGACTAGTAACCACAGATGGTGAAAGAGATTTAAAGTTTAGCGAAACCTTTAAATTCTATTATTCATGTCATTAGGTATTAGTTATCAAAACTTAACTTTTATATTATTTTGTTTACCAAATCTTTCTTAATAGTTACAATGTTATTAGAAATTAAAAGTTAATTTACCGTGTCTTATTAAAAAGAAGAACTTAAAAACTTTGCTGCATTAATTAGAAACAAATTTTTTAATTATTCCTTTAGCTAATAAGATTGTTAAAGCTCAATTTAATTTAGAAACAACATTTTTTAATTAAATGTAAAAGTTATAAAATGTTACAAAATAAATCTCTCTTGGCAGAATTGTCAAAAAACGTTCACCAAAAGTTTGTATTAAAATATTGAGCTTGAAAAAAATACGGAAATGCACTTCGTCTGCACTTAATAAAATTGTCTCGTAAAAAGGAAGGATATAAAAGTCAACAATTTAGATTCTCAATGTACGATAAAAAACGTTTTGCAAGAGCAAAACAAACACTAAATCGATTACCGATAGTAGAGGAACCTCAGTTTCCATCAAAGTAAGTACAACTACAGGATTGAGAATACCTCAGGTAATATAACTTTGTGTTTGTTAACTAAAGTACGGATCAGTCCAACCCACGTCACTCTAAATCCGTTTAAAAACAATTTTTTTTTTACTTTAACCCAGTTTTAATCCGCGCTTTCTAAGAAAAGAGCAACAATAAAAACATTCAAATATAATAATAATTAACGCCGTTAAAACTAAAATCCTTTTGGGCATAATTAAAGCAACCTCGTTAAATTACTGTAAGCGTACTGTAAGAAAAAAAATGAATTTTTGGTATAAAGGCGACAAAAAGAAAATTATTTTTCCATCTCAATGCTTTACTATAAAAAAATAAGTCTCTGCTCTGGAAAACGATTTCAATCAGGAAATATCATAGCAGTGACCATTTTCATTATCGATTTATAACAGATCTAGTGTCAGCTTATTACTGGCCTTTTCTTAAAGCTCTGGAACTGGATGGAAGCGATTTCCAGAAAGAAGTCGTTTATTGAGGGTGAAATAAGATTACAATAAAATTTTATGGACACAAAAATTCAGTATGCTTCGAATCAGTATTTTTTTGGCCCATTAAATCTAATGCGAAAAAAAAGTTACCTAATTTTGACATTCATCCAAAGTTTACACTTCTTATACGAGTTAAATCAATTACGCGACATTTGTAAGGGATGCGTCCCGATGCCTTTCTCTAAACTTGTGCGCGCGTGTTATTAGCAAGCGCGTTTTCCGACGACTCTAGAAGATTTCAGTTATCACACTTCGGTAACCGGAATTGCACTGGACGTTTTAGTATTGCGATGCGAACATCTCGTATAACAAATGCCCATGCGCTAAAACTTATGCTTTTTTTAAAGGATAGTTTCCCCCCTGTTATTTTTTTTTTATTATTTGAATAACCTGACATGTGAAAATATTTCTTAGACATGTGTTCCAGTTTTTGTTCATACACTTTCCTTTTCACGAAAAAAAGTCTTTTATATTTTGATCCTCCATTTGCTGATGACAGATGAGATAACAAAAGGGTTCTTTTCTTATATTATTTTTGATAGTGAGTAGGAAGAAAAACTGAAAAGATTACGAAACCAAATGATGTTAATATCAGTATTCAGTACAATAGAGCTACTAATTTTAGTTCAACGTAACATAATAAAGGGAAAAAGAAAAGTTTCATTTACACCCGGATTATATTACATATATTAACCAGAAGATTTACGTAAAATTCCTAATAATCAAAAATGGATGAAGTTGCTACGGTTTTTTTTATAAGATTTGGAGACTTAGCTTTTATATACCATTCGGTTCTTAAACGATTTTTGCCAAAAGTGAAACCATAAATTTTCGGAAGCGTATTTTATGAAGCTAAAAAGAAACTCCGAGATAAATAAAAAGCAGAAACTCGATTTTAATTCACTTCTGCTAGTAATTTACTCATAATTACCCTAAAAAATGTTTTGC
Source organism: Vesta saturnalis (assembly GCA_036346205.1). NCBI lineage: Eukaryota > Metazoa > Arthropoda > Insecta > Coleoptera > Lampyridae > Vesta > Vesta saturnalis. Next base: position 517,389 of record JARFJB010002018.1, read on the forward strand.
ATCCTCTTAATTAATTTTTAAGGAGATTTGAGCTAAAGTAGAATTTCTTTTAATAAAAATTAAGTTAGTATACCTGTGATAGACCTCTTTAGGTTAGCAATAATTATTAACGCGATGATAATTATGATTTCTATTAATAACTGTTTTCATTCAATCTACCACTAATTTTTGAAAGTAAAGTTTCCTTTCACTTGGATTTCTTACAAAAGTATAAATAAGGATAGTAGTAAGATTGGGAATTCTGGAACACATAATTTAGAGGTCCCACATTTCCAAGGACAACTTTGAGCTTGCACAATTCCATGGTAACACAATTCCAAGGTTGTTACATTGGCATTACTAAAACATCTCAAGGTAGTAGAATCCGAAAATTAAGATCCGTAGCGTTTACTGTTATCAAACCCAAATTTTAACCAAGGTCAGACATCTTACACCAAACACTATGACATGCGAAACTAGCAAAAAAAGAAAATTATATTGTAAGGTATTTATTTATATGGTTTTCTTTATGAACAGCAGTTTGTTTAGTAGAAATGCAAAATGTCCTTTCCACTTTTGCTTCATTACACTTGTATGGACGTGGTTCTGGATTATCAGATAGTTGGCAGATGATGGAGGTACTGGCGGACGGCTGCTTGGTTGTGTTTGAGGCTACACACCGTGTGGTGTCCGTGTGTCTGTCTGTCTGTCTGTCAGTCGGTCTAATTACCACTTTGAACCACGTTTTTTGGGAAAAATATGGAAATAATAGATACGTCAGTAGTTACAACGAGTTATCATAAAGTAAGGGATATATTTCAATTTATTATATATTTTTAACAAATAAAATTAATCATAAAAGGTAAATGGAATCTAGCTGTTTAAATAATGTGATTTCTGATGCCAAACACTGGTTACTGCAATTGTTCGATATGACCTCCATTTTTTTGTAAAATTACCAACCGTTCCTCCAAATTGTATACAGCACTACGCAAAATTTCTTGTTGAATTTCACGAATTTGCTCCCTAATACTTATACTTTAATTCCTCCAGCGTTGTGGGACGTGTCCTAAACACCAAATCTTTTAAATAACTACACAGCCAGTAATCCACTGCTTATAACACGATCTTGAAAAATACCAATTAATAATTATTTAACTGGTAGGTAAATATGCGGAGGTGCTCCATCCTGCATAAAAATCGTGTTTTCAATTCCATCGTACTCGTTTTGCTACTGTGGACTTGCATAATCCCTTAAAATCTGCAACTATCGTTCACCAGACATGGCTTCCCCATCCTGTATTTCCTCGAAAAAGTAAGGACCAATGATGAAATTAGCTGTGAAACCGCTCCAAATGGTGACTTTTTTGTCACGAACGATTTTATGTGGACCATATTCAACATTCAGTCCACCATTAAGAGAGAAATGGGCCTCATCTGTCCATAAAATACGGGATAACCATTCAGGTCAAATTTCCATCTGAGCCAGTGTTAGCAAAGAAAAATCGTACCTAAGATCCAAATCAGCTTCCTTTAATTCAGACAGAAGTTGCAGCTTATAGGGATACATTTTTAGGGTTTTTCGTAAAATTTTTCAAAACCGTAACGTATGGCGGTTGCAATCGTTTTGACATGGCATCCACACAGCTGATTCTTAGCGGATTAGTATTGGCTACGTTTTGATTTTCCTCAAGCACTTCTGTAACTTGCACATCACTCATGCTTGGTCTCTCTGATCTCGGAAGATCAGCTACAGACCCTGTTCTTTCAAACCTCCTAATCAAATTATGGTACGCCTTCATTTGGCACGGCTTTGCTCACAAACCCATTTTTGCATGAAATCTTCGTAATGCAGCAGTCTAATTTTTCCTGCATTCACAATAACATTGCACTAAACCAATTCTTGTTTGCAGATCGATGTTCAAATCGTTATAATTTACATTTATGCGAGTTTTATTTTTAGAACAATTTATAAATTACGATACTTTCGTTTGACACTTGTATCACTAGTTATCATAGGTACAGTAAAACACGACTATGTCAACCACATTCCATTTACTTTTTGTTATTAATTTGATTTGTAAAAAATATATAAAAAGTTAAAATACATCCCTCACTTTGTGGTAACTCCATACTTACTATGCTTCTTTCGATCACTCACAAACACCATCGAAGAGTTGCATTACGAATTTGAATCCATTCGCAAACTCATCCAATCTCTTCTATAGTTTAAATTATCGTTTCTAAATGTACCGAGTGACCAATTAAGAATGGATACCGGCTATATCCCGGAAACTTTCAATCTGACAACATTGAAAAAAAATACTGATAGCTAATCGGCCAAGAGAAACCACTGGAAATTAGTTTCAAGTTCCTGAAATGGCTGTTAGGGGGCGTACACTAACACCAAGTCAGAAAATTGCGGCATTATCAAGATATGCACAAATTGGTTTTGTTATAAGCCTCATAAGCTTAGAAACATTCTCTTTTTTAGCATTTCTCTATTTTGTTAAATATACAAAGGGGGAGAGGAGGAGAATAAGCAGTACCGTTGGGTTTAAATTAAATCCGCGCGATAGTAAAAAAACTTCTAAAATGGTTCCTTTAATAATCAACACTGAATGAATCAAAGTTTATTCATTGCTGATAAAGGAATTACAGCCGATGTTAGAGAATAAAATATACGAAATATCATAATAATATCCAGGGGTTATCACAGGATTGTTTGTTATATGTTGTGCATTTTCGAATTTAGTTAAATTAAATGAGCGTAAAGCTTGATTTATTTTTATTATTAGCCATTACCAATACTAAAAGCTTCAATACTGAAAGAAGTAATTTCAATAAAGTTACATATTTTATATGCGTTTAAGAGAATCAATTTGAATATATTTTTGGTAATTAATAACAATAATCATTTCTTTTAATAAGCAAGCTGGACGGCGCAGCCAGATAAGAAAGGAATTTGTTGAAGCAAACATTAGTTTCATTTACGCAGACCGAAACCTGATAGCAAGTAAGTTAAATGTAATTTAATGAATGATATCTTTGCGAGTTGAAACGACCTAAATTAAATTAAAAGGTAAACATTTTAAATTCACACGAAGACAATACGAATTTATATTAAGGGATTTTCAAACTATTAAAAATTATAAAAGAACCCTAACATTTCTCTTTTGTGGTGAGTGTAAAAAAGCAAAAGGACTCGGTCGATGTTTACGCCCGTTGCACGGTAAATGATGCACGAGTGTGGCAAAACTCTTCATTAGCCAAAAAAATGAATGACACATTTGAAATATTTCCCAATACCGAATGCCATATTTTGTATAAATTAGCTGTTAACCCCATACAAAGACAATGGACAGCTGTCAAGGAAACAACGTAATCTAATTATAAATTATCCTCAACAATGATTTTTATTAAACAGTGTTACGGTTTATTAAAAGGACGCTTCACAATTTTGAAACATATAATTGTATATTGAGTAACAAAAACAGTAAGGGACGTTTACCGGTACAACCCTTCATGTTCGATTGTATTGAATTCACCACAATTGAAATTACTTAATTTCTACTAAATAAACGAAAAGTCAAAAGTGACGTTTTAAATAGTCCAAATTTTTTGTTCTTGTTGTTGTGAAATATAAGTAGTATATATAATTTTACGTTGGTAAGTAACAGACGTCGTTAAGTAAAATACTTACCGAAGAGTTGGGCCTCCCCCCTTTTAAATAATACAATCTTAACGTTTCGATAACACTTACAGTTATCTTCGAAGATAACTGTAAGTGCTATCGAAACGTTTAGATTGTATAATTTAAAGTACACCATTAAAAAACTCAAAAAAGTATTTTATTATGTGTAATAATGGTGAAAGTTTACATTTTCATATACATTACCTCTGTTTCATTTGATGTAGGTGTTGAATATGAAATAGAATACCTATATTTGTTAGGTTCCAAAGCATTGGTATGAATGTCGGCTGATCTTCCAAACATTTGACCAAAAATATCGAAATATGCGCAGGACACATTATCTGTCCCAGTGCTTCTGTTATTATCTATGATCATTTTGTCTTTCTTAAATTTCACATTGTTCCTCATTAAAGCAATATCCTTGTGATGCCATATCTTTTGCTATAAGATTCCGTATTGGCTTGTTCGTCTTTTTGGGCGATGTAAATAGATGTAAATTGTTTTCATATTGTGTTAATAATAGTAATATGCTCTCGGGGGTCCATTTTGATACTTTCTCATTTGTCTCAACCGTCTCTTCTAAAGCTCCACTTTGTGATTCAGCTTCCAGTTCTGCTACTGGTATAATGTTTGTTGTAATTCGTAATACGCTCCATTTCCATTATTGTCGTCCATATATCCTGTGGTATTATCTAAAAAGTAACAATTACAAATTAAGGTAAAAATAATACCTACCTTACTATGCTGTTATAGATTGAAACACGTGTAGTCTGCTCTTCATTGTTTTGCTTTCGAAATAACGTATCCATTGTAAGTTACGCACGTAAAAAGAACAAATTCGTAATTTTACTAAGCACCATGCACCATGATGCATCTATCGATGATGACGCTAGGAGGAAGCCTGAAATCATCACTCATTATAATAAAACAAATGGCAGTTTGACGTCATGGATCAAATGGTGTCGACATACACGTGCAACAGGCAAAGTAAACGATAGCTTATGCATATACAGAGTGGACCAAAGTCTGGATATGGCCAATTATCTCGTAATTGTACAAAATTTAGGATTTGACATTTGCAATGTGACCAGATTTGTCGTTTCTCTGATATTATTAGTCACTTTGGTTTTTAAAAACATCACCCTGTATATATAGTCATTATTGGGATCTCCTCCTCAATACGAGTTCAACAGTACGTAACACTTATGATTTTATGTAGCCTAGAAGGTCTTAAATACATAAAACAGAAGTCTGGCAACGCCTAAGTGTCTCAATAAATTGTTTAGTACAAGTACATTAAAATGTAACAATTGAAAGATTACAACATTTTTAACATATTTATCACTTAATCAAGTGAGTTGACTGTATCCTAATCGATGGTATAATGCGTCTACTACATTTCTCCATGATTGTCTAGAAATTAATCCAGATTGATCTATAATTCGTTGCATTAGCTCTGCAAGACTTGCTGGTGTAGTTTTGTACACTGAATTTTTCAAGTATCCCCAATAGAAGTAATCTTTAGGATTGAAATTAGGTGAACGTGGAGGCCACTTAATATTACTTCGTTTGCCAGTCCATCGTCCGGAAAATATCTCATCTAAATAACGCCGATAATTTACACCAAAATGAGCTAGAGCTCCATCTTGCTGAAAACATATCTAATTAAAATTGGCTCCAAACAAGTTTCTCAGCGTAGGTACAATTTCATTTATAAGTAGCATTTCATACTTATATAATGTTAAATTTCCTTCCATAAAGAACGGCCCAATTAACTGAGTACCCACTACACTTGACCATAAATTTAATTTTTGTGGTCTTCCAGTATGGTTTTTCACGCATCCAGTGTGAATTTACGTCACACAAGTACTTTAAATTATGTCGATTCACACTCCCACACAGTGTAAAGGTTGCTTCGTCGGAAAAACATATGTTGTTAACAAAATTTCCTTTTTTTTTATTAACTCCCTATTATCGAACAATCTGAATTAAATATCCATTTAGTTCTACATTTGTACTATTGATATGTGGTCTTGGAGGGAGTGTTCCTATGAACGCTCCCCTTTATTTTTAACTTAGTCTCATGAAGTCATCCTCATGGGAATGTACATTCCGAAAAAACAGTACCGTGTAGGTCATTCGCGTTCCCAACCCTGGTTCAATAAGGCTTGCTCTGATGCAATATCTTTAAAAAATAAATGTTACATTAAATGGAAATCTAATAAATCGGTTGACAGTCATGTAGAATACGTTGGTGCTAGAAATATCTGCAAAGGTGTCATCACTAAAACTAAAAAGTTGTTCGAACAACGAAAATGCAATGAACTAGCTACATCTCCTTTAGACAGTCGTAAATTTTGGTCTTTGGTCTTTGGCAAAAACCATTAGTAAAAACTTTCGAACATCTTCATTTCCCCCCCTGACATCTATTGACGGATCGGTAGTTGCTGATTCTGTAGACAAAGCCAACGTTTTTGTGGATTTGTTTGCATCAAACTCGTGTCTCAATGATTCTGGAAAAGATGTGCCCCTAGTCAACTTTTCTTCATACGTTATGAAACCAATTCATTTTCGGTACAAGCTCTTGGAATCGATCATCAGTAGGCTTGATCTCAATAAGGCGACTGGCCCAGACGGTATCCCAGCTATTGTCTTAAAGAAATGTTCCCCGAACTAGTACCAGTCCTATCTAAGCTCTATACGATCTCTATATCTTCTGGGGAATTCCTTCATCATGGAAGTTAGCAAATGTTCAACCTATTCCCAAAAAGGTGATAAGACCGATCCCTCAAATTACAGACCAATTGCCATCACTTCCATTTTGTCTAAAATCATGGAAAAAGCCATCAATCAGCAACTGATCACGTTCCTTGAAACTAACAAACTCCTTAGTGACCACCAATATGGGTGTAGGCAAAATCGTTCAACAGGCGATCTTCTTTCATATGTGACCCAAGTTTGGAACAATACAGTAGAGCAGTCCGGTGAAACAGTTGTAGTCGCTTTAGATATCTCAAAGGCATTTGACCAAGTTTGGCATAAGTGTTTACTTGCCAAACTCACCTCGTTTGGGTTAAATGATACGCTCATCAACTGGGTTTCTGGTTTCCTTGATAAAAGACGAATAAGTGTCGTGGTTGATGGTTTTTTTTCAAAAGAAGTTAGCATTAACGCGGGCGTACCACAGGGATCCGTTATAGCGCCTACACTTTTCTGCTGTACATAAACGACCTTATTTCTTCAACAACTAACCCCATCCATTGCTTTGCTGACGATAGCACTCTTCACTGTAGTTCATCTCAGTCTACTCATAGTGATAATCCACCTTCTATGTCAAATCAAGAAATTAAAGCTGAAATGGCAAATTCAATCAACAAAGACATTCAACGTATTCTCGAATGGGGAAGCAATAATCTAGTTAAATTTAATGCTAACAAAACTCAGTGTTGCCTTATGTCCGCCAAAAAGATCGATCATTTCCTGTTGTAAGTATGAATGGCTCAGTTCTTAAGTTTTCAGACTCTATTACTCTGTTGGGTATGACTGTATCTTCAAATCTCTCATGGGTTGACCATCTTCTGTCAGCTACCAAAACAGCTGCTCGTAAAATAGGCTTTTTGTACAGATCTAAGCAGTACTTTACCTCTCGACAACTCCTTCTGCTGTATAAGGCCCAAATTCGGCCTCATCTGGAATATAATTCTCACCTTTGGGTTAGTGCTCCCCAATACGCTCTCGATATCGTTGATCGTATTCAAAAGAGAGCGATTAGGCTTATAAATGACCCGTCCTTAACTTCTCACATACAGTCCCTTGAGCATAGAAGGATGGTTTCAGTTCTTTCTTTGTATTATCGTTATTACAACGGCTATTGTGCTGGTGAATTACATTCTTTGATACCATCTCCGGCTATCTTTGCGAGAAACACTCGGTTCGCTCATTCACATCATCAGTATGCGGTACAAGTCTCCACTTGTCGTACCAAACGGGCGCAATCCACATTTTTCTACACGGCTTCTAAACTCTGGAATGATCTCCCTAGTTCCTGTTTTCCTCTCACTTATGATATGAGAAAATTTAATGTAGCTGTTCATAGGCATCTATTGGCAATTCATTATCCCTCTATCCATCCTCCCAAGTATTCCTGAGTGCTTTAGCACGATAGGCCTTATTTAGCCTGTTCAGGTCCACAATCATAAAAAAAAATGCGACGTTATTTATGTACATTATTTAAAAGTAAATGTTAGTAGTTAACTAAATCTAGTAGGTAGGTCCGAGGGTTTAATTCTTCACTTTTGTCCATTAGCTTATGAACTAATTCGTTTGGGTTCGCTTCCACATGATCACTGTATTTTTCACTATACTTTTTTATGTCTTCCCTAACTGACACATACAGACCGGTTTGTATTACTGCATTCGGCATGTACCATGGCGCATCCACTATTACACGCAGCACCTTGTTCTGGAATCTTTGCATGATGTTAATGTTGCTATTACTGGCTGATCCCCAGAGTTGTAGTCCACATGTCCATATGGGCTTAATAATGGCCTTGTATCGCAAAATTCTGTTTTCCAGCGCTAGTTGAGATCTTCTTCCTATTATCCAATATAATTGTTTAAATTTCTGACCTAGCTGTTTCCGCTGGAAAAAAAATGTGCCTTTGCCGGCTGAGTCTCCGGTCATGTTGAATTCCCAAATATTTTACATTGTCGTTATGCTTCAGTTGTTTACCATTTAACTTAACCGGTTGACAGTTATCTTTTTTCATCGTAAACGTTATCTGGACAGATTTGTCTAGGTTCGCTTTAAGTCGCAATTTTTTTAACCACTTTTCTATTTTAATAATATTGATTTGTACGTTTTTTGTGGCATTTGCTGGGTTTGGATGGGATGTAAGTATAGTCGTGTCATCGGCAAACGTCGCAGTCGTTGTTCTGGTATTTGGTAAGACTTTTGTGAATATCAAGTACAGTAATGGCCCAAGCACGCTTCCCTGTGATATTCCCGACAACATTGCATGAAATTCTGTTAAGACGTGTAACCAAGAAATTCCTTCCTGTTAGGTGTGATTTTAATAACTTAAAAAGGTCATGAGGTAGAAGTTTTTTGAGCTTGTATAGCAGGCCTTCATGCCATACTTTGTCAAACTCTTGACTAATATCAGTAAATACGGCGCAGCAATACCATTTCTTTTCCAGGTCCATTATTTAACTTTTTAACTATTAGGTGTACTTGCTCTATTGTTCAATGACTATTTTGATAACCGAATTGATGATTGGGGAATATCTTTTTGTCTTCGATGATTATTTTTAGTTTTTTGACTAGCACTTTCTCTAAAACCTTTGAAAGAACAGACAGCAAGCTTGTTGGTCTGTATGAGGAAACCTTATTGATATTTTTGCTGGGTTTGAGGAGCATAATTATTTGTGCCACTTTCCATGTGCTTGGAAAGTATCTTAGTTTGTCTATGGCATTGAATATCTGCACAACAGGTTTGATTCCTTTTTCCGTCATTTTTTGTAAGACTTTACCCGTTATTAAGTCAAATCCAGCTGCTTTGTTGGGACTGATCTTTTTTGTGATTGTGGTATAGACTTCGTTATAAGTGATTTTTTTTCATAGGGAGATCCATTTGAAACGGTGCCTCTAGGAACTAGTTGATCTCTTGTTGTTCCTCTAGTGATGATTCAGCTGGATATCGTTGAAATACTTTCATTAGATGGTCAGCGAATAAATTTGTCTATGTTGCTGAGGTCTTTTGATCTGCCTAGTAACTTTCCACTGTGAGTTTTCAGATGCTTCTGTTGGTGTTAGAGTTTTCAAATAATCTTGCACAGACTGATTTTTTAACTCCAGGAGTAGCTTTTTTAATTCCTTGCTAACTTTGTTGAATTTTTTCTTGTCTACATCCGTTTTCGTTATCTGCCATCGTTTTTTTAGTTTGAGTTTATCTTCTGCTTTAGTATTATGGGGCATGAACCTTCTGTTTGATATGTTTTTTTTCAGGTGTAGCCTTTCAGGCAGCATTTCTTATGGCTGTAATTAATTTTTATACTGCTAGTTCTTTGTCTTAAATAGTTTTAAGTGGGATGTTGAGTTTAATAAGTTTGTCCACCTCGTCTTTGAATGTTTCCCAATTGGTTTTGTTGTTTGTAATTGTTAGCTATCTGTATATTTGCTATTTATCTGAGTACATTGTGACGACGATTGGTGTATTATCTAAGGAAAGGTCGAGGTTTGATTCAGCTGTGCATCGTTTGGTTTGTGACACAGAAATCTAACAAATCGAGGATTTTTTTCTTATCCGAGGGTAAGTACGTCGGTTCTAGTGTCGAGATGTATCGCAGATCATCTTTTTGCATTGCTGTAAGCAATTCTTTACATTTGGTGGTAGTTAATCTTGAACCCCATTCCGTATTTTAAGTGTTATAATAACCCCCCCCCCCCACCACCCGCCAGGAATCTGTTGCCGAGCGTTTCAAAGAATTGTTTATAATCACGTTTTTTATTTTTGTGCTTTGGTGGACAGTATATCGCTGCTATTTTAAGTGTGTTAAATGTTTCTTGTGTTTCATTGTAGTTGCTTGTAGACGTTCGTATTCATATTTCTGTAATTCATTGTGCTTGATGCCATTGCTAATTATAATGCGGTGCCACCAGGAGCAGTTTCACTGGGATGATTAGAGGTGTAAGTTTTATAATTTAGTATGTTTATGTAGTTTATATGCGTAAATTGCATTTTCAATTTTATCCATCATTACCTCAGTAAACCCTAATTTACGGTCGAAGTCATCTTCACTTAATTCTTGCAATAATTGAATTTTGCATGATTGAAGTTTATTCTTACGTAATACCCGTAAGACTGAAGACTGACCTATATCATGTAATTATGCAACCCTGCGCGAGGATGTATGTGGATCTTCAATAAAACGCTGCGTTATATCTATAGTTTTGTTGTCATTTATAACTGTTTTTGGTCTATCTGAACGGTATCTATCCTTTACTCTACCAGAGTCCTCAAAGCGTTTCACAGTTTTTGGTACCGTCGCCTTATGGATAGGGGAACGGTTTGGGAAAGTAACGTTAAACAAGCTGGCTACTTCACTATAAGATATGTCGCCGTACCCTCTCATCATTAGAATAGTAGTTCTTTCTCTATCATTAACAACCATTTTTCCACTTTTGAAAACATATCAAACTACTGTCAGTGTTATTTAATAACGTAGATGGTGAACAAATGTCAAAATCACAGCATTCTATGTTTAAACATTTAAATTTCTTCAAATGTACATATTTTGCACTGTTTTGTGTATTTAAGACCTTCTACACTACATAAAATCATAAGTGTTACATATGGTTGAACTCGTATTGAAGAGGAGATTCCAATAATGGCTGCATATACAGAGTGACGTATTTAAAAAAAAACAAAGTGACTAATAATATCAGACAAACAGCAAATTTTGCAACATTGCAAATATCAAAACTGGAATCTCCGTATCCAAAAATAGGCTTATCCCAAATTTTGTACAATTCGGACTAACAATTTATAAGATAATTGGGCAACAATTAAGCGAGAGAGATGCTCAGTGTGCCCCGCAAGTATTGATGGTAAAAGCACAATGATATGTATTAGTTGTAAAAATAATATCTGTAATAAGCACAGTATTAGAATGTGCACTAAATTGTTCTCTAATTCCTAAAAAAATTTTTAAAAATGTTCACGTTCATATTTAATCTCACGTTTGTAGTGTATACAGGGTGGCCCATTAGTGTGTGGAAGTGCAATAACTTACTTATGATCAAAAATACAAAGAAATATTTCAAATAAAAGTTGTTATGTTTGCGCAGATACACATTTCTAAAATATTTTAAGATGTACAGGGTGTTCAGCCTAAGCGAGGCAACATGAAGTTTACTTTTTTAATAGGACACCCTGTATATTTGTTATCGAATTCAGCGTAAAATTCTGCATCTAACCCAATCTTTTCCTTTCCCATAAATTGACGTTGCCAAGCTGGAGCGAAAATATGAAGATTTGACGAAAATTGGCACACTATAAATGCTGCCAAATAAACGTTATCAGTGATAAGCAACTAAACTTATTGTGTAAGGTAAATGATGGCTGAATGTCTGAACATAGCAAGTTTCGTTTTCTTTTTTGGATAAGTATTAATTCTGGAGATTTCAATTAGCAAAAACTTCATTTTTAAATAGAACACCCAGTATATTATTTTACCATCTTGTAAAACTATTTTATCCCTTCGAATTATGTCTGTATAATGTACTCTAAAATTGATTGTTTTTAAGAAAATTGCATTTTTAGTTTATGATTTAAAAATATTCATGTTTTTAAAAAGCAAGCTCTGAATGTGACGTTTAGAATACTTCTACTTTCGATAATTTTTTGTGACAAAATCAAGGCAGTAATTTTTTACCTTTAAAAAATGTAATAAAATAAGTAGGGTATCTACAAAACTCAAAATACACAAATTAAACAAAAATAACTAACAACAAATAAGAAAGAACTAAAAAAGTTAGATAACTATTTTATTAAATGTTCAAAATGACCGCCATTTACTTCCATACAATAATGTATGCGATGTTCAAAAGCTCTACTGGCAGGATGTAACATACCGGCATCAGCTGTTCGGAAAACCTCTCTAGTTCTATTCTGCATGTCTGCCTAGTAGTCGCGGGTGTTTGGTATACTTGTTCTTTGACATAACCCCACCAAAAAAAAATTAATTTTTGTAAATTCTGGTGATCGATGTGGCCATTTATGAGGTCCTCCTCTACCTATCCATCGTCCGGAAAATTCATTATTTAAATGTGAATTGATCAGTTGGGTATGGTGAACTGGTGCCCCGTCATGTAGGTACCACATTCGCCGCCTAACATAGCAGGTAATTGCTGAAGTAGTTGTGGTAATTCGTTTTGTAAGAAATTTAAATAAACTTGCCCATTAACAGTTAAGTCAAAGAAATATGGGCCTATGACGTGATTCCCAATTATTCCACCCTATACATTTAATGACCACCTTATTTGACTGATAGCCCGTATTCAATACGGTTGATCTGTCGCATAATAATGGAAATTGTGTCTATTAACGAACCCATTTTTATGAAAAGTTGTTTCATCGGCAAATAATACAAAATTGAAAAAATCTCTGCTTTGCTCAATTTGTTGTTGAGCCCACTCCCAGAAAGTTAACCGCTTTTCCGTAACTTTTAACATTACGGTCATCTTGTTGTTCTCTGTTATTGCAGTCTTCAACCTTTCGCTTTTTTCGTACGTTGCACTACCAGTTCTGGTAAATCGTTGAAGCACATTTTCCAATGTCTCTTTTCTTGGCTGTCTTCTATCTGGAAATTTCTGTTGATAAATCCTTTGTGCTAGTAAACAGTTTTTATCACTGGCACCCTGTACAAAAATCATAGCTGTCAATTCTTCTATCGGAAAATTCATGATTTTAATTGCTTTCTCGTTCTTAACAGCTATACATTTACAACACGTCTAGATAATAACTAATCACTCTGACTTGGGCAAACGTCAAACTCACAGGTTACTTGTTAAAACTATGGAAATTTTCGTTTAATTTGTGGTAAGGTTATTTTTGCTTAATTAAGATTTGTAGATATCCTATTTATTTTGTGACAGTTTTTAAAGTTGGAAAATTACTGGTTTGATTGTGTCACAAAAAATTATAGAAGGTAGAAAAGTATTCTAAACGTCACATTCAGAGCTTGCTTGTTAAAAACATCAATAAACTAAATCATCATAAACTAAAAGGCAATTTTCTTAAAACAATCAAATTTAGAAGTGCATTATACAGGCATAGTTCGAAGGGATAAAATAGTTTTACAAGATGATAAAATAATATACTGGGTGTTCCATTTAAAAAATAAAGTTTTGCTAATTGAAATCTCCTGAATTAATGCTTATCCAAAAACACCTGAACCCCAAACGAAACTTCTACTATGTTCAGACATTTCAGCCAGCCTTTACTTTCGTACCTATCAAATAAGCTTAGTTGCTTATCACTGATAACGTTTATTTGGCAATATTTATAGTGCACCAATTTTCGTCAAATCTTCATATTTTTCGCTCCAGCTTGGCAACGTCGCAATGTATGAAAAGAAAAGATTGGTTTTGATGCATAATTTTACGTTGAATTCGATAGTAAACAAATATACAGGGTGTCCTATTAAAAAAAGCAAACTTCATGCTGTCTCGCTTAGGCTGAACTCCCTGTATATCTCAAAATATTTTAGAAATGTGTATCTGCGCAAACATAACAACTTTTATTTGAAACATTTCTTTGTATTTTTGATCCTAAGTAAGTTATTGCACTTCCACGCACTAATGGACCACCCTGTATGTATAAATAAGGTTTGTTTCAATAACTTCGTTTCTATTCTGACTATCCGTGATTTTATATAACGGGCCTCAGAAGCCCGGATTATGTAAATGCCGATATTTTATTGGATAAGTATCCTAAGGTTAATTATACCAGGCTTATACAGGAAGTGCAGAGTTTTATGTCTGAGTACCTTGCAGTCCACGATCTCCCAAGATCAACATCTCAGCTTAAAATAATTTAAGTTTAGGTCGATTCTGGTACTCATTGAGCGAATATCCCCGGTTTTGTGCTTTGATTTAGTAAAAGTGTGGCCATTTTAATTCTTATGCCGAAAATTTTTGTCAAAATGTATGAGTGTTTATTGCTTCGATATAAATTGGTCGATTGCGTTAGAACGAGACCAATTTTGAAGCAATAAACACGATTAAGCACTTTAACAAAAATTTATGCAATTCGTCGGCCACGAGTGGTATTTAAAAGACTATTCAATGAACAAAATTAATGGTCAATTGACAAGTCATGAATTAATTAATTAGTTTTAATTTAGAACAAGTTGCAGGTTATGTAGCGGTTTCGATGGTAGTTGGAGTGTGCGTTACTTTGACGAACCAAATAAACGCCAAAGTTTATGTCAATTTGACATTTTATCGGAAGGCAATTAAATTTTACTGGAAGAGAAAAAAATTGTCGGCAATATTCCGCTAAAGGAATTGTGTTTTGATTGGTCCAAATATAAAAAATACTACATTGTAATTGGTTGATAGTTGACATGTAGAGGGTGAGTTGAATAATCAGAAACACTAAATACGCAAAATCGTAATACTACCGAGCGTCCCAATAAAATGTATACACTCTTTAAATGACTATAACACTAACAATTATTATAATACAGAAAACTTTCAAAAATGAAAATAATGTTAACAAATGTAGAAACTAGTTGTAATATGTGCTCTACGTTTAAATGCTATATGTATTGCGCCCTCTGGTTTGGTAACCCAACGCGGTTTTATTTGCCTCGGCTTTGCTCAATCGTGTTTATAATTTATTTTATAAACGGGGTGTGGTTCGTATTAACTAGTGGGCTGACACTGTCACCTTAAATAAATATCTTAAAGCGGTTTATAACTTATATTTAAATAAAGTTAACAATATAATAAAAAGTAATTAACATCCACTCAAAATGTATTGGGACTTCTTGGTCCTGGCGGCTCCTCACTCTCGTTCTCCTGGTGGGCGGCTAGTTACTGTGTGGTAGTCGCTTCTGTGAACAGAGATATTCTTTTAATCTACTCCTTACCTAATACGTAAAATTTATGTTACGGTCCTGTATTTACAGAAGCGAGTGTTATCCTTGATACCGTTTTTGGTCGGTGGCGCCAGCGCAATGAACTCGAGTCGTTGCGGGACTGAGAAAATCAATATCGTGCTTATACTTTAGTAACTCTGGAGCGCTGAAGCGAGTATGTCTTACTCGAAATAATACACGCCAAATGCGCGTATGCAAATGCGAGATCTCGGACTGTCTTTCTTTAATTATAACCGGTTTGATTAGGCAATTAGATTATTTATTTAACGGAATTAATTACGGATTTCTATACTAAGTCTAATTATCTACAATCAATCAAGGGAACAAAATACTTGATATTAAAACTACTCTAAAACGACTTTAATAGGTTTAAGGTAAATATTGATAATTTACGTACTATCTAATTTATTTACAAACGATATCACACCAGGTGTTTGCGATGGTTATATTGACTACAAATTTATACAACAGATTTCGGTGTACTCTCCTGCGATTAAAGACACCGTGTACGGTTATTGTGTTTGTCTGTATATATTGTAGGTGTGAGTTTCGAGCGGATCTCAGTAATACTCAGAAGACCTAGGCGACGGCCTGTCTTAACTGGATAGACTAAGAGAAAGGTCGCAGGTCTTTACAGCCCTGTAACAACCCTTCACCCTCAAGTGTTTGCGAGGTGACGTCGGGGTTACCCTGCGTGACCCTCTAGGTGTTAGTATCTTTGTATTGGCGAGTGACGACAGGATCTACCCTTCGTGGCATTCTAGGTGTTAGTGTACTTTGTATAACTCCTGGAGACTCAGCCCGGCGTTATTTACGGTCTGTAGTGTTTGATTGTAAATTGTCCGATTCTATAACTTTACAACTTACGTGTCTATCAATGGCAGTACAGGATTAAAGTTTAGGTTGCCCGGTGCGAGGTGGTGCGCGTTATCACACGATCGCGATGGACTCTTCGACGGTGAATAACAGGTCGGTGCTTACACGAAGCAAACGGTGCGGCGGCTTCTCGGTATCGGCTTGACTTGAATCTACTTCGATTCATTGGCGGTAATTAGCAGGTCGGTGCTTACACGAAGCAAACGGTGCGGCGGCTTCTCGGTATCGGCTTGACTTGAATCTACTTCGATTCATTGGCGGTAATTAGCAGGTCGGTGCTTACACGAAGCAAACGGTGCGGCGGCTTCTCGATATCGGCTTGACTTGAATCTACTTCAATTCATCGATTCATCATTTTTCTACGCGCGTTGCGGGTTTATAAAGGTGCATCTGTGGGCGGCTTCGCGGCTACCGTGCGGGGGATGCCGTTATGCGATTGGTTGTAATCGTTCTGACGTACAAAAACTTACGGGTTTTTAGAAATACACGTCAGCGGTGATTAATAAATTATTCGTTGTGCAATATCGCGTAAATTTTTTAAATTTTAGATATAGGATGGTCCGCAAATAATTTATGCTAAAAAACATACGTAAAGGACGCTGGTTCTTTACATAGTCAATTATCGAAAATGTTCAAATTGTTGGCCATTGTGGTCCATGCACAGCTGATAACGTTGATTGATTGAATCCAAAACGTTCCTAATCATTTCAATTGGTATTTCGGCACATTCTCTTTCAATAGCTGCTCTCATCTCATCGATTGTGGCTGGTTTTGTGGTGCAAACATTGTGTTTAACATGCCCCACAGAAAAAATCCATGAGGGTCAAATCCGGTGCACATTTTCCTTGGTACCACTCACAAAATTGGATTCTGTGGTCATAATCATCTTCATTGAGAGCGTGCACTAATCTAGGAATAAAACTTCTCCATTTGGCACGCTTCAAAATGCGATGGACGCTCGATTTTGAAACTCCTGTCTCACGAGCCGCTTTCCAGACAGATTTTCTAGGTGATTGCTGAAATCTCTGAATGGGGCTGGTGGATGATCGTGGTCTTCCGGAATGGTTCTTATGGACATCCGTAACAGTTCCTTCTTCTTCAAACTTATCTCGCAAACGAGTAATTGTGAGTCTCGTTGGTGCATCTCGTTGAAACTCCATTCTAAACCTTCTTTGCACTTCACTTACGTTCTCAGTCTTCCAGTAGCACTTTAGAATGAATTTTCTTTCCTCAAAGTTTAGTCTGACTCCAGCCATTATTTTAAGCAGTCACAACTGAAAAAAAAAGTGTGATTGTTATGAACTGTTAAAGAGTGTATACATTTTATTGGGACACTCGGTACTAATTGAACGTTGAATGAATCATCTTGAACATTAAATGTTAAACTTGGTAATAAAAAAAAGCAGGATTTGTAGACATTGCTTATCAATTTTTAACTACGGAATTATTTATTATGATGAATAGAATAATTGTAATCAATATCGCACTGTAAATTGTTTATAAAATAAAAACTTTAACAGTGAGTTTTAAACTAATTGTAATAATCGTACGAGAGAGAAATTGAGTTTGGCATTCATTCCCTTGAGTCAAATTCCCGATAGCGTATTACATTACCAAACGTGTCTCATCTTGATTGATTAAAACCAAAATGGTGTAAATCACATTACGTAAATTTAAGTTTTTGTGTGAGAATACTTTATTTTAGTAAATAATCGAAGTATTCGTAATTTAAGGTGTGTTGATTACTGGATTGAGTATAATAAAGAATAAAAGCACTGTTCTGAATATTCTTGTGTTTTGAGTTAATTAAAGCAGCCTAAAAGTTTTGTAGGTAGGTTTGATTCTTCTATAACGTAAAATAAATTTTGAATCTTAATGAAAACCTAATTCCGTTCTTTTAGCAATTGAGCTAAATAATTAGAAAATTTAAATATTTGGAATTGTAATCCAGAAATGGGCGATTTTAAATTAGGTATGCAATTAGTCATACAGTCGTGCGTGCATAGTGGCTTACTTTCATTAACTAGGCTATTGTTCGTTGTAAACGTATAATTTACTTAATACTAAAGAATTTAGAAAATAACATTTATTACTTTCGGGAAATCGTCTTATACGATAAAGCTAGATGCTCTGTAGCAGAAAAATCGTATATACTTTAAAGAAATAGCGACAAATCGAAATTGAAATAATCGCTTGAAGTGTAAAAGAAAGCAAAAATAACAAAATATTTATATACAAGGATAGCAGTAGTTCAAATTTAAATCGGATTTATAGGGATTTATTTATATAAAATGTTTATACTGATCTTTAAGATTTTGTTGCAGAATATTGCTTGTCCAACAAACGACATTTAAAGACCAACAGTGAAAGAAAACTAGTTTATTAATTCAGGTTTATTATGATGTAATTAGTTTAAGTAGGCTAGAATTTAGCTCGATAAAAAATTAGTAGAGCACTCGGATGTGCGGGAGAGGATTTATTAATTGCGCTAGGACTAGTTGTTAATCTGGTGTTCAGCTTTTAGTAATAAATAATCAGAGCAATTTATAGAATAAATACGTAACAATCATTTCTCAAGTTTTTAATTTAATTTATAAATTTTGCTAAATTGCCTTTTTTCAAAATAGGCATGTTCATCCTATCGTTCATTCCTCCGGCATTCCTTCCTTGTTTCAAATATTTATAATTACATTTTGAATCTTTTTATGTAGTTCTTACCCTCGATTTTTAATCAATTTTAACCTATTCTATATGTCCGTGTTGCTCTGTTATTTCTCATTTTACTTACAATTTCTACTACTTCTTCTTTCTTCGGTGATGTGGTCAGGTTTTCTATTTCTTGTTTCGTTTCTGATTCTTGCTGACCGCTTACTAAAGCATCATCATTGTGTAGCTCTCCAAAATACTCTATCTATTGTCCTTCTTCTACTATACACCGTGTCCAAGATAAGGATGCCCACTATGGGGATCTCGGAAACCGTAAGAGATGGAAGGTCGGTTAAATGGAATAAAAGTTACACATTTGAGAGGATGTATTTATGGTCTTTGTAGAACTCGAATATCTCTTTTAGTTTTTGAGATATTTGAAAAAATTGAATTTTCTGATGTTCGTTTTTATTTTTTTCTGACCTTATTTGAAGAGATATCAAGAAAAGAAGAGCACATTTTCATTACCACTTTTCTAGCTCTACTTAATGCTGTTATTCAATTTTTGATACAACGTTTCGTTTGTTAGCATCCATCATCAACTTTATTTTTTTAAATACACGAAAAAATTATTTTTGCCATATTTAAATTCTCTCCTTGATTCTGAATTCAACGATATATCACACTTTATATTTTTGATACGTTTCGTATGAGAAAATTCATATTCAATGTAAATGCCTGTTGCGAATAAAATAATTCACAAGTATGTATTTAGTGAAACTTACTATTAATTAAACAGTTAAAATACATCTTCCGTCGTACTGATACATTTGATAAAAATAAGTTGGCTTTGCATTTTGTTTACCTACCTGTCATGATTGATTGTTGTCCGTATTACGTTTGGTTGATGGTCTTTGAGTTAATTACATTTTGTGTTTACCTAAAAAAAATATGGTAGGAGTACATTTTTCAAATAATGAAAAATTCGATATACTGACGTGTTACATTTTGTGTCAACGTAATTGTTCTGAAGCCGAAATAATGTATTTAAACAAATATCCAGAAAGGCGTCATCCTCACAAAAGAACTTTTCGCACATTAACAGTTAATCTAAAAGAATATGGCGCGTTCAAAAGACCAGTAAAATGTAGCAAAAAACCTTGCAACGTAGAAAAAGCCAATACTGTTTTATTAGCTGTAACGGAAAATCCAGAGGTTTCTACTAGGAAAATTGAAGAGGCAACTGGCATAGCCCATTTCACAGCTCATTATGTTCTAAAGAAGGAGGAAGTACATCCATATAAATTTAGAATTTGCCAAGGACTTCGACCAGGTGACCCAGAAAGACGTAGAATATTTTGCGAATGGTATACACGTCAATCTCAAGGCAATGAATATTTTCCGAATAAAATAATATGGTCCGACGAAAGTATGGTTAATAATAATGGAATTTTTAATCGTAGAAAAGCTCATTATTGGGCAAGAGTAAATCCACGTCTGTACAAAATGGCCAAACACCAACACCGTTTCGGATTTAATATGTGTGCTGCTATATTCGGTACTCGAATTAGAGGTCCTTTCATTTACCACGAGTCCTTAAATTCTGAACGTTACCAAATTTTACTCCAAAATGAATTAGAGATAGCTTTGAATGATTTACCTTTCCAAGAAGTTGAAGGTTGTTGGTTTATGCAGGACGGTGCACCAGCACATAATTCCAGAGTTGTCAAAGAATACCTGTCAGTTAGATTTCCAGAAATATGTATTGGCACTCATGCAAATGTACTGTGGCCAGCCCCTTCTCCAGATATAACACCTTTAGATTTTTTCTTTGGGGATGCATTAAAAATTACATTTATGGAAACGATATTGAAAACGAAGAAATTTAACAAAGATTGGTTCTCGAAGCGTTTGCTAGTATTACTCCTCAAATGCTGAAGAATGTTTTAGATGCTACAGTTAGAAGATGCTATTTTTGTGAGCTTATTAACCTTTAAAATAAATTTGTTTTTTATTTGTCTGTCATTTAAAATTTTAAAAAACATAATTTTATAATAATTTTACGGTTTTCTAACGTTTCTAGTATTAGTTTTAAATGTACATTTTCGATGTTTTACATTGAATATGAATTTTCTCATCCGAAACGTATCAAAAATATAAAGTGTTATATGTTGAATTCAGAATCAAGGAGAGAATTTAAACATGGCAAAAATAATTTTTTCGTGTATTTTAAAAAATAAAGTTGATGATGGTTGCTAACAAACGAAACGTTGTATCAAAAATTGAATAACAGCATTAAGTAGAGCTAGAAAAGTGGCAATAAAATGTGCTCTTCTTTTCTCGATAGCTCTTCAAATAAGGTCAGAAAAAAATAAAAACGAAAATCAGAAAATTCAGTTTTTTTCAAATATCTCAAAAACTAAAAGAGATATTCGAGTTCTACAAAGACCATAAATACATCCTCTCAAATACGTAACTTCTGTACCATTTAACCGACCTTCCCGTTACCGTTTCCGAGATCCCCATAGTGGGCATCCTTATCTTGGACACGGTGTATATTTGTAACAACTCGTTTTTAGTGTTGTATAAAATATACCTCAATTTAGGATCTTTCTTTCATTTAGTTTTGAATACAAACAAATTTTAATTAATAAGATATTGGTATGAGGTAGGCAACTTAATTTGCATATTTTCATAGTGCATTCTTTCGTAAAGATTTATAATCCTGCTTTCAATTTTTATTCATTTCTTATCTGATATATAACGCGTCGGCGTTAAGTTATTCTGTTTCTATCTTGTGCGCAGGACCGCATCATCTACTTCGAAATCCTCCATTTTCACTTCCTGTTTAATGTCGAAGCATGAAGCTGCTTCTTTTTCATTTTATCTAAATTTTTGTAAAAGCGCCATCAATTTGGTGGTAAGAGAAATTTTTAATACATTTACATAAAATTAAAGCATTTTGTTCTTTTTAGGCGTTTTCTTGACGTTCTTCTTGACGTTTTTTTTACGTATTTTTTTACCAATTTTTACTTTAATTGTACGTTTATCATTAATTCAATTTACAACGTAATTGAAGTTTAAGTACGCATTTGATTTTATGATTACAATTTTTTGAATGGAAACATCCAATTAATGCAATAAGAAGTGGATTTAACAGTTTTAAGAAGAAATGTATACGGATTTTTTTAAAGATAAATTCAGTTTGGGGTGTGGCTGATAACATTATGTCAAGATTGCACCATGATGACGTAAGAATGACTTTATCCTGTTAACCTCTCCGTAATAATATGTAGATACCAGAGGTTGTCAAAAAGAAAAGTTTGTGTACAAACATTTCTAAGGTATTTATGTAGTGTTTTATTTAGTATTTTAAGCATAATTTTAAGACCTTCATTATTTCATCATTACATTTCATATTCAATAAACATAGTCTGTATATTGTTATTTTTTTTACATGTTTCTAAAGTCGGTTTAATTGTTCCGATGTTTAAAAACAATTAGGTGCTCGAGATAATTTCATACATTTTTTACATTCTTTATTCATGGTAAGTGGTAATTAAGCAAATCATTTTATTTGAACCCACTGAGTCTAAGGCACAATTATAAGTGGTGTAAGGTATGTTTTTTTTGGAGAAATTATTATTTCATTAACTTTATAACTTACTTTTTATTATTTAAAATTCGATACACCTATACACGTTACAACCTTCTTTTTATTACATATTATGTTACGATTTTTGTCAATGTATTCTCAATCCACTCTTTTCTCTTCTTACATAGCTTATTGGCTTGCTTTCTTTTTCTCTATATACTTCCAAATCTCCAGGGTGTTCACTTTTAACCAATGTAATCTTGCTCCCTTCTTACTTTGTAATTGTTTTCACATTATCCATCAAATCATTACTGTACCCTTTAGTTTTCCCGATATCCTGTTGTGTCTTCGGCAGCTTTTACCATCGCATTCTTAATTACCTGTCATTCTTCTTCTACGTTCATTTCTTCTCGCCATCTTCTTAGTCGTTTTCAAATTTCATTACTGTACACCTTTTTACTTTCTTGATTTTCTAGCTTCTCTTTATCCCATTTCCTACTTTTGTTTTCCTTCTTGACTATTTGAACATTTTTAATTTACATTTTATTATGACCAGATGATGCTTCGTGTTTACACTAGTCCCTCTGTATGATCTTACATCATGAATTTCTTTTATGTTCCTTTTCTTTACTAAGGTGTGGTCAATTTGATTCTCTTCCGTTGTTCCGGGATACGTCCACCTAATTTTGTTTCTTTTTGTGTTTAAACTTTGTACTGATTATAAACATATTGGTTGCTGCTGCGAAGTTGAAAATTAACTCCTCGTTCTCGTTAGTTTTCTCATGTAATGCGTGAATATCCGCTACTTCTCTATAACAGGCTTCTTTCCCCACTTTCGCGTTAAGGTCACCCAGTATAGTTACCATACCCTCTTCGGTATCTTTTCATAGATTCTTTCAAGTGTTTTTCTTCTTGTTGTGCCTGTTCCATTCAGGCGTATACATTTATTATCGATTGGTTACTTGGACTTGTTTTAACTCTGATATAGGAGATTCTACAATTTATTGATTCAAATTGTAGGACACTCCTTTTTAATTTGTTCTGTACTAAAAATGCCGTTCCTCCATATCCTTGCCTTTCCTGTCCTGCATACCATGCATCATATTCACCTATGTTAATTTTTCCTTGTCCATTCCATCTCCTGTAAACCAGCTATTTTCACATTGTATCGCTTCAGTTCATTCGCCACTACGTGCATTTTCCTAAGCTTTAAAATGGTATTAATGTTCCATTTTCCGATTTTTAGTGTTTGATTTTTTATTTTTCGTCTCGTCTTTTCTTTAATATTTTATTCTCTCACGTTGCGAGTATTTTAGCACTTTTTGTCTTTATTACCATTTACCTGAAACCTTTTAATGATTATGTTTCTCTGTATCTCTTCCTTTTCCAGTTGTTCCAATTTCGCTTCAACATAATTTAATCTTGTCATCAAATTCTCCATTTCATTTTCCATTTATTTGTTTTCCTCTTTTACTTTATTTATTTCTATCTTGAACTTATCTAATTTTACCTACACTCTCTGTTCTCTTTCTTCTGTGTTATCTATTTTGTCACTTATTGCTTCTAGTATTTCCTGCATCATTAAAATTGCACTTTTGAAATTATTAATGAATTTAATTAAAAACTATGATCTTGAAGCCAACTCTGTATTTTATTTATTTTATTTTAAATGTGCTATCCGTATTCAAAACTTATCACACCAGATACGTAAAAAGTCAAGATCCGGTCAACGGTCGAGATCTTGGCCTTTGTCACTCCTATGTTTGTTAAGTTCTGTTGTTTTTATCTAATTCTATGCTCCTACAACAACAATTTTATCTCTTACCGTCTTCCTTGATATTAGGATTACACTACTCTTAACCTTTTACGATTTGCTTCTTTCACTTGCACTAATAATTGCATACAATAGGAGAGCGCAATTTTACCACTACTTTCTACATATTTACTAGGACCACCCATTAGACCACACAACAACTGTATTTATATGTATATTCAAAAAATCTGAATAATATCCGCTGGTTAACCTCAGCATAAATGCAAACAAAATCGTTTTTAAACTTTTCGCTGAGCTTTACGATAGTAAACTAGTTCTTAATCGATACATAAAAACTATGTATAAAATGCATCCTATCTTTCAGTAGAATTATTTCAAAATTTTCAAAATTGAGATTGAAACAAAATAAGCAAAACCTATGATATACTAACAAAATAACAATGTGCAGTACCTCCATCCTTGTATTGACGTTACGAAACACGAAATAACCGAAGTCATGTGTTTTCTTAACTTTCCTTAATGTTATTAGAGCTAGATTTACTTAAGTACTCGTAAAACATTTTATGTAGTTTGCACTGCAAAGGATATGTACTTACGTTTTGCACAAAATATATAAAGGTAATATATCATGCTGTGAACTCTTTTCCACAACGTATAGATCAAAATCAAGCAAACCAGGTTTGTTTCGCTACAAAAGCAGGAATATTAAACGGCGATAGCAGCGTTTCGTGCTTCAAGATTTAATGACATGCAAAACAAAGGGTATGATCCACTCCAATTGTTTTCTTCAAAATAACGTCGTGGGAGCCCTTTTTAATTAACATGAACAAGCGGCGTGCTTGGCTTACGTTTTCTTCACTACGAAATCAAACCGTCAATATTCAGTTCTCACACTAAGGGGATCATTAATTTCTTAACGCACGGGAGGAATTTCCCTATCAGGTATAATAAAAGTAACACCAAACTCAATGGATACATACCTTTTCAGGGTAATGAACTAAAAACATGCAATGCGAGCTGCGCATAGAACGAAAATACTAACAACTTATGGTAAAAAAGCACCGTGTTACAAAAAAATGACAATACTAAAACGAAGATGTCGACATAATACACTAAAATTTAATTGTTGAATGAAAAAATGTGCCTAAAAACACTCAAAATAATATAAATAGATTTGCAAACAGTAATCTAAACCCAAAATTTTGATACAGATAACGATAGAAAAACTGGCAGTCGACTCCGCCGTTCTTCTTCGGTCCAATTCACTTCTGTTGTCGAGCAGTTGGTGTTTATCTGTTCAGTGGACTTTATGGTAAGCCAAGCAAGATCTCGAAAGTCAGAATGTGAGACCTTCAATAAGTTGTCATGCTACTTTTCGTACCTCGCGGCATCGCGGAAATGATGACCACGGCAGGCATGTTTTATTTTTCATTTAATTAGCTTTGAGATACACTTGGTACTGTTGCTTGTTAGATACACATTTAGGTTAAGTACTTACAACTAAAAAAAATCTGTTTATTTGCACACTAATATTAGGTAAATAAAAGTATGTTTCACTTACAACCACGATAGTAAACAGAGAGGTGTACACACGAAGCGGTGCATCGTGAACATACTTCGTAGCGTCTTCGCGTTAAAAAGAAATAGAGCATAGCTGTCTATGATCTATCTCTTTCTTTATAAAATATTTACGGCCCGCGGGTTTTATTTTTGAAGTTTTAATATTCATTCAATAAATACTGATTTTTAGTGAATAGCAATGGAACGGTGGCTTACTTATCGTCCGAGGGAATTTATGCATTTATGCAGTGTTGTTGAAATGAGTACTTGTAAGTAATATGTACCACATCTAACAGATCTTAAAAAGATTTGTCGTACTCTTCTAGTTTTACAAATCCTGATTTTTATGATAGTAAGTAAAATAGGAGGTGGTTAAGATAAGTAACGAATGTAATCGGTCACGATAGCGGGTTGGATTCACTTAGTGTAAGTGCAAAAGAAAGTGAACACTGTTGTACTAAATTTCTTTTTATCAACAGTATTTGGTTGATACCGTTTCAGCAAATACATGAAATCCAGCTTTATTAATAAGTCTCACACACAATAACACACTGCTATTATTTCTAAACACAATATTGCACTTGCTGGAAATAAATTGTGTAAATCTAAAAAAATTCTAAGTGACGCCATAAAACCAAAGCTTTCATATACTAGTATTATTTATAGATACCAAGAACGTAAAAATTAGAAAGATTTCAGTCTAATCTCCTTCTTTTTTGCACTGAACCTATTACTATCACCATCAACTTGTTTATAGTACTGTTTGGTTGTCATTCATACATAGTAATAGACAAATCTTGGGAAAGAAATTCATAATATACAAGAAAACAATTCTTCTAACCCATTGTCGAAAACACCCAATGTATAAGATAGAACACATTACGTATACGTATAGTGTTGGCGGGATCTCGTAATCTGACTCTCTTCATATTCCATTTCTCACTGTGCGTCTATGTGTCGCAGTTCGAACCTCGGTATCGCACGTAAACCCATTCTCGCGTAAGAGCTCTTGTGACTTTCATTACAAATCTCTTAATTACAAAAAAAAGAACTTAGCGTTTTTACGCTCATCGTTCGGAGATCGTGATCTTCACCGCTTCGTAATTAGATCTGTCATTGCTTGCATACAGATAATACGAAGAAGTGGTGATCAGTAGAAGAGCCATAGCCTAGCAGCAAGCAGGAGCCGCCGGAATACAGCAGGAGCGAAGAGCGAAAATAAAAGAAGCATCAGGACACCGCCACCGCCATCTGCAGGATCGACGTCGGGTAAAACAGTAGGTACCGCTTAATAAAAAATATTTTTTAATTAATTTTAGTTTATTATTTTATTTTAACACTTGTTTTCCTCCTTTTTCTGTTTGGGTCTCTGATTTCCAAGTCTGTATTCCTCGGGGTGTTAGACTGCACCTCGGCGGAGACCCAGCCTTTCTTTAAAACAATTCCTTTTCTTGTTATTTTTTCAATAACTAACAACCGCGATGGTTAAGCACGGTCGCCACCGTGCTACCGTAACGGTTTTATTCCCAACCCAGACGCCGCCCGTCCAGCTACACCTGCACACGAAACACACACTTACACACACACCCTCGCCTCGCCACAACCATCCCCACGTACACGATCCCATTCAAACGCCTCATCCATTTCCACCTCATCCACACACGCCTACATTTAGACACGTTCCACCTCCTGCACAAAACATCACAAACTCGCGCACCATTTCGGTGAACCCACTGTAACCGTATCCCAACTATCCGGTCACCGTCTCTCCAACTCCAACCCTAGACCACCCTCCTTCTCCTGCATGTTTCGTCATGTAGATAAGGACATCCTAAAACCCAAGATCTTAGGTGCCATCGATCTTCCACACGTGAGGAAGGCCGTTCGCATCACCGCTAAGGCGACGAACACCCCCACATCCTTAATACGCACTATCACCGATTCCAAAACTACCCTAGAGTACCTCCTTGCACGCGGTGTCGTTATGTTCGGGTGACACTACAGTTGCGAACCCTCCCTTATCCCTTAACCCCTCCCCAAGTATTGCTCCACTTGTACGCAGGTGGGGCATACCGCTGAGGAGTGTCCTACCCGCTCTGTCCAATGTCTCAACTGTGGCGATAGCCACAGATCCTCCTCCTGCAGATCCTCGGCTAACTCAAGGTGTAACATCTGCAGGGAAGCTCACCCTACCTATTTCTTCAAGTGCCGGAAACGGCGGGAAACTCCCAGTTCCCCGTCGAAGATGACATCCCTCGAACCTCTCCTGCCTTCCGCCTCGGAGGACACATCCCACTTTAAACCTACTCCCGATACCGAATCCCTTACTTAAACACTTTTACACACACACACACACACACACACACACACACACACACAATATACACATCCTTTCCGTCACGGAAACAGAACTCACAAACAGATGCACACTACACTTAAACACATATCACACATTCCTAAACAATAGCCACCACGGAACCGCCTTCTTAATTAAAAATTGCTTCCCATTCACTCCTTTCAAACTTCCTGCATCTCGGATGCGTTGCTGCGACGGTACACTTTCCCACTCCTATAGTGTTTATTTACTATTACAACCCGCCCGGTCACAACACCCTATCCAATGACCTTTTAATCTACGCCTCTAACCTCCCTAATGCAGGTATCCTAGGTGATTTCAATGCCCGCCACATCCAACTCGGTATCACCGCAACTAATGGCAACGGTAAGAGGCTATCCTCCGCTCTCTCTCTACTTCGAACATTCAGGTGCCCCAATAGTAAATCATATCATAGTTTCCGAACCCATAGCTCACTATTTCGATCGTGAGTGCTTTCTAGGCACCACGATCACATCAGATCATATACCCCTACCAGTTTAAACTTTATTGTGCTCAGCTCCCCCTACACGTCCTCAATACAGTCATATTCTCTGTTCCATTAAAAAACATCGATATATCCCGAAAACCGCTCCCACGGCACATCGTGAAGTGGATCAAAGAGAAAAGACGAATCTATTGTCAATTCTTGCTCTCAAGACCGAATACAATCACCTTAACGCCTTAATCGGGCGATAAGCCAACAAACACGCCGAAGACCCCTGGACCAAAGCCAGCTCCCAGCTAGATTATAGAAATGGTAAACTCTTCTGCCAACAGTTCGATAGACTGACCAGAAGGAAAGTCCACCCTAAATCTCACCTAACCGATCCTCAGGGCAACCTAATCTTCTTCGACCAAGGAAAGGTCGATTTCTTTGGTCACCACCTCCAACCCATTTTCCGATCCCCAGATGATCCCCAATTCTATAACCGGCTCACAGCACTTCTCAAGGGCCGCCTTGAAGAATTCCACAACCTTAACCTTCCTGAAATCCAACTTGATATCTAGAGCCCTTTTTATGTCCCCATCACGACCAACCAGGTCCACACATATTTCAACACAAGGGAAAAATTCTGCCTCAGGCCATGACAGCCTAAATCGAAAAATCCTCCGCCATTTAGCCGAAACCAGCCCTCCGATTACTCAACAACTTCTACAACAATGCTTAATCGTAACCCACTTCCCGACGGACTGGAAATCGCCTCACCGTCATCATACCCAAACCCCACGCCGACCTAACCTCACCCTCTTCCTACAGACCAACCTCCCTCCTGAGTTGCCTCGGAAAATGATTTGAGCAGATTCTAGCCAGGCGACACAGGGATCACCTCGAATTTAACGACCCCCTTCCCAACAACCAATTTGGATGTCGTCCCTCCGAACGTGTCACGGTCCCTTGTTGAAGCTGCTTACAGAGACCACCAGAGCATTCAATCACAATCAATGCAATCTGGCTCTGTTTCCGGACATTAAGCAAGCATCCGTCAGGGTCTAGCACGCCGGTCTCCTGCACAAGATCCGTAACCTCAACATTCCCGACCCCTTCTATAAACTCCTACTCTCGTAACTAACCAATCGGTCAGTTCGGTCAAAGTAGGGGAAACCTCTGACCCTTTCCAACCTACAGCAGGCGTACCGCAAGGTTCTGCGTTAGCCCCGATCCTTTACATTATCTTAGCATCCGACATTCCCAAAGTCACAACCGGGAGTAGTCGTTGCGCAGTTTGCGGATGACACCGCTTTCTGGACGGTTAATTGGAACAGCGAAACGGCCTCCCGCCTCATATTCAAAACCCTTCGCATTTTGTACAATTGGGCGAACGGTGGAGAGTCTTTCAATCCCACCAAAACCCGAACAATCTTCTTTCGACATCCCAATTACACTGAAGATAGGTTCCCAAAGCTTGCCTCCAGAAATGTTTCACTCACCCTAAACCAAGAAACACTGACACTCCAAGATGAAGTAACCTACCTTGGAATCCTCTTTACTAGAACCCTCAATTGGCTCCCCAATGTAAAAAGAATGCTCAATAGGATTAGAAACCACGAAAACCTACTGGGCACCCTCAGGGGTAGAATCAGGGGTTGCCACCCTAAAACACTTCAACACACCTACATCCGTGCTATTCTGGATTTCCAAACACTCATATACACCAATACAAACCCCAATCACCTTTCCTCGATTGCCTCCTGTGAACGCCGCATTTTTAGACGCATATAAATAGGTTACCTTCAGGTACCCTAGTGACCTCACTACACAACACGCCAATATACCACCAATCACACACAGAATCCAAACAGAAAAAATTCGCGTATAAAATAATTTTCGGCGATACTATCCCAGCCAAAGAAATCCTTACCACTCCCTACAACTACCGTTTTCCCCAATTCCCACGAAGAAAACCTAAATTAAAGTTCAAGCACCCTCCGCGATCCTTATACTCCTTGACAACCTCTCCGAAGAGATAGAAGAATCCCTAGACGACATCCCACATGCGCTCTGCATCCCCCCGTCTATTCGATGACGACCTAGCATGAAACCGGACAACGAATCGGATTAATCACACTGAGCACGCTACACCCCACTAAACAACACACATAAGCATACTAACAAAAAAAAAATCTCTCGCACACTGTTTCCGCACCAGCATGCAGCTACTTTACATTGTGCGTATACTT
Organism: Vesta saturnalis; assembly: GCA_036346205.1. Lineage (NCBI taxonomy): Eukaryota > Metazoa > Arthropoda > Insecta > Coleoptera > Lampyridae > Vesta > Vesta saturnalis. The sequence goes on from JARFJB010002018.1 coordinate 548,236, forward strand.
ATTTACTATCGTGCTTACAACTAAACATGAATACTATAAGAAGAGAATTATTGTGTTCTCAACGATTCAGCAAAGCAAAAGGTGAGAGAAAATGATACTGATTGTGATTGTTATAAATCACAAATATTGTAAAGTACTATAAATCGCATCACAGTAATAAACGCACACGCACGCTTACGCGTATGGACGCATACATACGCAGCCGCACATACACACACTCGCACGCACACGCGGCTCTTAATTCAAACTTCTCTATTGTACAAATTTGTAATTCTACACTTAAATTTAATCTACTTTCCAATAATGTAAGTGTCTAATATTAAATTTGTCCTGTAATTTGTACAACCTTATATAACGATTTAACTTCTTTTGCGTTTTCAAATATTTCTACATCATTTTATTTTTTACTGTTTTGATCATCATTGCTTTTGGTTATCTTGTTATCTTTTTTTTTATGTAAATTAATGTTATTATGCAACGTGTTAGATTACCAGTTACCTTCAGTCATTTGTTACAAATATGTAGAAATCCTGACGTTTAGAATCTTCATTTTGTCCATTTAATGATTTTTACAAAATGTAACTTCCAAAAATGTTTTCCTAAAATTTTGTTTCGCTCTTTTTTTATTTATTTATCCAATTAGTTTGCTCTTGTCTCCTTTATGTTATTTTTTCTAATCTTCATAATATATTAATAAAATAAAATTATGAAAACAGTGTCAATTTCCATTTCCCATCCGGATATACTTTTTTGCATATTACTATTATTACCGCAACCTGCTTCTTATATAGTAATCTTCTCTTTGTTGAAAATTGCCTATGTTTACCTTAATTTACACTTATTTATTACTTGATGCTGTTTAGAATGTTATTTTGTATTACCTATCTTTAAATGAACCGCACTCATTGCAATAAACCACATATGCGTGAGTTCTAAGCTTCTATGTCATACCACCCAGATCAGTTTTGCTTAAACATATATTACCAATGCTGTAAGGGAGTATTGAATGAGTTAATTGCATTTACTAGGATATTCCCAGAAAGTTCACTTTGAAGTATATTTTTCTATCTCTTCAAAACGTTTTCTCAGTCAGCTTTTTCTTTATTATTTATTATTACAGTTACAGTTGAGTTGTTAGGAGTCTTCTGCGCAAAAAAAAAGTAATATATAGAGTTGGTTTAGATTGCTTCCTAATTTTAGTTCACAGCCACACCCATGATTGTCTACTTTATAAAACACTCGTTGAATGGAAACTCGCTTTGTTCGTTCCTAACTATATACAGGGTGACATAGAAAAAAGTGCCATGCATAGTGCCACGCGATAGAGGACACTAAAATAAGAAAAAAAGTACCTATCAACTTAGGTCCGCAACGCCTTCGTTTAAAAGATATAGGGTGTTGAAGTTTAACTATTTTTTGTTTTTTTCTTTAATATCTTTTTACAATGATGTAATAAGCGGACGAAATTTTGTATACAGGGGCTTTTTATCACGCAGAATTGAAATATGACCTTAGTTCTTTTATTACTGATAGAGGGCGCCACATACAGGTTTCCATCTAGTTTGAATCGCTCCTAACTTTTTTGTCTTACACTGTATGTCATTTTCGACTGGAAAAATTTCTTTTTCCATCTTTTATGTTTCAGAAAGGTATACCTTACTGAAGTCGCTAGGACCAACGGTTTACGAGAAAAATGCATCCGATGCATGCAAATTATCCAAAAGCGCCAAAGTAACTTATTTGCAAAACCGTAATTAGAAGTCACCAATATGGGTTTTCTATTAATGTGTTGGCAGGTAAAATTGACAATTACTTAATTGGCCCATTTAAATTGCCCAATGGATTGATAGGTGAACTGTATCGAAATTTCTTGGAGAATGAACTAAATACGTTATTAGAGGATGTTCCATTGGCTATTATTGGTAGAATGCGCTACATGCATGATGTCGTGCCAGCTCACTTTTCTTGATTGGCAAGGAAATGTTTGAATAGGAGATTTGGAAATACGTGGATTGGTTGAGGGGGACCTGTACCCTGGCTAGCTCGTAGTCCTGACCTTAATCCCCTCGATTTTTCATTTTGGGGATTCATGAAAAATTATGTTTATTCTGTAGAAGTACATAATGAAGAGCAACTATGGATAAGAATTATGGAATCCGCAGATAGATTCCGTAATAACCCAGGAAGATTTCAAAGATGCCGTCAATCCTTGGGAAGAGGAATTGGAAAATGTATTCAAGTACAATGTTTTTTTTTAATCACTGCCCTTCATTGTTTCTATTAAAATTTAATTGTTGAAGTATTATGTCATTGTTTTTGCAAATAAGTTACTTTGGCGCTTTTGGATAATTTGCATGCATCGGATGCATTTTTCTCGTAAACCGTTGGTCATAGCAACTTCAATAAGGTATACCTTTCTGAAGCAGAAAAGATGGGAAAACAAATTTTTCCAGTCGAAAATGACATACAGTGTAAGGCAAAAAAGTTAGGACCGATTCAAACAAGATGGAAACCTGTATGTGGCGCCCTTTATCAGTAATAAAAGAACTAAGGTCATATTTGAATTCTGCGTGATAAAAAGCCCCTGTATATAATTCGTCCGCTTATTACATCATTGTAAAAAGATATTAAAAAAAAAACAAAAAAATAATTAAACTTCAACACCCCATTTCTTTAAATAATATGTTGACCTACTACAAACTTTATTGTTTCATCTGGTCTATAAATTATTTTACATTGTGGTTTTGTAGTACGGGCAGTAAACATTTTTTTATTTACACTAAAACGTTTAGGGATTTGCCATTTTATATGTCAAAATATATCGTCAAAATATATACTGGGTCTCTAAATCCTAAAATATCATTACAATTTCTGCCGAAAACTAAATAAAATATTATGTATTTGGTTCTCCTATGTACCGTAAAACAAACACCAGAATGGTACGTACTTGACGATTGAACATAATTAGCTACTTGTATTCATAAGTAAGCATTTAAATATTTGCACGTCTATAACTCACTTAAAGTTCCATGATACTATGAAGTTGAATTTATTTGCTTATGCGTAAACTGTTTGTACTTTCTTTAAAAAATTTCACTAAAAATTCCGTACCCTGATCTGTTACTATATTTTTTGTAATATCAATTGTTAGAATAAAATTATTGATAAATACTATGGTAACCGTTTTTGCTTATATATTCTCGATTGGACAACCCATTACAAATTCAGTTAACTATGTTGCATTTTTTAAATGCATTTCCGTTATCCTGATTCAATGGAGCTACCATATATCTAAGTAAATAGTTTTGGATCGTTAATGGTTCTTTACATGGATTTCAATGTTTTATCCAAAATGCAATATATTCTTATATTTTATAGTTCTATTAGTGTTCACCGATTGGTAAAATATGAATATTGGTTAGTATTAGTTGTCTTGATACCTTAAACTCTTTTCGCCGTTTAATATCACAAACACATTAATATTACACCTCTTTAATGCATTATTTTCATTTCATTTATTATTTTTTTTTCTTTCGTGCGAGGCGCTCATTTGTTTCAGGTCATTTATAAATCGTTGACTACCATAAGGTTTAAATAACAAACCATTTTGTATTTTTTCTTTTGTTACTCGATATCCGTATTTATTTAATAATAACCGCAGGTCTCTGTGGCGGTTTTTATAAGGACGGCGACGTGTGGCTCCTTAGGTAGGTACAATTTATTGTTGTGTTTCACACGAATCTTCATCTAATTATTTTTCCAATTTCGCGTCTTCGTACAATTCTTTGTCTTTGATGTCAGATTCACCATTTTTAAACTTTTAATACCACTCACGACAACTTCTTTCACTTAAGGTAGCCTCACGATATGCCTCTACAAGAAACTGATGTCTCCGCTGCAGATTTCTTTAAATTGAAAATAAGTCAAAAGTTCCTGCAATGACGCTTATTCGGCTCAAGACTCGACATTTTTATACAGAAAAGGTTATACTGATAAAACGTCACTAATGTCTTGGTTAAGTTTTTGACAGATGTCAAACCTTACGATAATGACGTTTTATATTTGACAATTTTAACCCTAACCTACTGGTAACGTCGACTTTTGTCCAACGGCGGAAACTCAATTGTACACCTATCTACTTCTATACATTGGTTATCAATGACAACATCGTGGCTTATCTGATACAATAAGCTGTTTTCTTAACCAAATCTACGTAAACACTAATAAGAATGCCTACCCCTGTTCTTACATTTCCAACATAAAAAATAGGGCAGAAATATGTGAGAAATCTAGAGCGCAATTTCATAAGTAATCTAATGTGAAAATTTACTTTCGTGATAAAATTTACCTACTGCATCTTTCTCTTTCTTTTCTTGGCTATTAAGCGTGATGTAGAGGTATGCTTATATGCAAACATAGTTCTTTGGTCTAAAAGTCAATAGGTAACCAGAACATCAATATGTATCCATTTAATTTGACCTATCCAGGAAATGCACAGTATTTTTTTATAAGCAATCCAACGCGAAGATTTGATTACGTGATGGAATTTGCTGCGTCGTTTTTTTCTTGACTGTTACGTACACATGAGTGTAAATAACCATTTAAGTCGTAGCTAAATGAAATTGACCACATGATTGTTGCTTCTTTATCCACGGACAGGATCGGACAAAAACCAAATATTTAAATGTAGTTTTACTAAAATGTTGATGCAAACAGAGGGTTTTATTCCAACTGCGTTATATCACCCAAAGAATCTAAATCCATATCACTACCTAAATCGGATTCTCTGGTAGGACACTTTCAATCAAAAAATCTTCCAATCATTTGAAATAATCGTTCGTGTTCGAACAAAAATTTTGCTACATTGTGAGAGGACATATGGATAAAGCATCATGCCATAGTTTCTGAACCCTATCTTTCGATGGAAGTTCAGAACTTATTGCTAATTGTAATCATTTTACACAAACTGATCTATGTCATTTCAATGGTTATATTGACAACAGTAAGGAGGCAATCTTAGAATTTTCATACCGTTGCTTAATCAAAACGTTATCAACTACATAATTTATTCCTCTGGATCTAAAAGATTAAATTTTGTTACACAGTTGCTTTTTTGTAGTTTTTTGATTCAACCGCGTGCGTAACCAACCAGCCCTGCAGCTGACTTTGATAACTAGAAAATGAAGGTGGATTGTCTAACTGCACCGAACGATACGGTGAGTTTTTTATAACCTATAACAAATAAAAAATGTAGTGATTGGGATTAAACGGTAAGTATGAACAACGATCTAGCTCAGAAAAATGCATTGATTACGAAACTTACCTTAGGTTCGGAACTCATTTTAACAGGTTTTGAGGGAGACAGCTATATCCGTAGCTGCAATCAGTTACGCATTTGAGTCGTTAGGCGGCACTCAATTTTGTAGGGTAAATAATTAAAATAAAACAAAAATTGAGAAAGTTGTACATTAATACCACAAGTAATCTGAATAACACCAAACAGCTGTATTTATTTGTATATTTAATCAAATAATATCTGATTAATTTCAACATAAAACCAACTTTACGATATTGATTAATTCCTAATTCAACAAAAACTATATAAACGTATAACCTATGTTGACATAGAATTCAAAATGGAAGATGATCAGCACAGCATACCTCTAATAACGTCTACTTGACCTATATAGACATTACAGTTACAAGGTTATGCACTCAAATATTTCTATCTTAAAAAACATCAACCGAAGTCAGCTGCTTCTTTTCATTATAACCGTATCAAAACAACACTATACTGACTTGTTATTTGCTTAAAACGTATTTTGAATTAAAAGGATACGTACTCTCAAAATAAATGTATTAACTTTATTTTGAAACGAACTGCAGTTTGAAAACTTCATTTCCATTCAATATGTAATATAATAATATAAGGTAATTTCCAATTGTATTCATTAACGTACACATAAAATAAACGAAATGTAAACCAAAAGCATGCGTTATTAATACAAAACAAAGGTTTCTCCATTTTTAATTCTTGAAGATAAAACTGCATTATCATGCATACCATTCTATGTATTTCCTATACCATCTATTACAATATGAAATTCATTAAGAAATGGTGACCTTCTCAAGTCCAGGGCCTTCACATTGCTAGGGGATTCCCTTGTGTAGGTAAGATACGACATGCATTGGAACACAGAAGGAACGGAAATGAATTCAGATTCGCCTTGCGCATAAAATAAAATTGATGTGTCTAAATACTGATTAGGGACGATAAAAATATATACACAGAGATTCGTAATTATGTACAGGTTGTCCCATTTTCGTATGTTTTACGGGGTATCTCGCTTATTTTTTAGGTTAGAACCTTGCGGTTTTTGCGACATCGTGCTATTTTTTAATGAAACCAAAGATGCACTAATCAAATTTGCCATATCCATCTTAGTTTATGTGCTACAGGGTGATTTTGAAAAAATTGCATTTTCAGTCATCCCCTGTAACTCTGTTATTGTCAGACATTAAAAAAGTGAAAACTGGTATTTGTAGATTTTTTTTACGTAGAATCCAGTGGCGTACTCAGATTTTCTTTAGAGTTCACAGTTTTTAAGATATTGACATAACCTACTTTTTTATGGGACACCCCATATATTTTTTCAAAATCTTTACCCCTTGCCAAAAGCTTTTCAAAAGTATAGCATAGTCTATATTTATTTCTATAAATAACGTGACAAAATGATTTTTTTCTATAATTTACATTGATAATAGTGGATAGCCGTGGGTAACCATGGTAACTCAAAAAACAAAATAATTAACGTTCTGCTATTACTTAGGTATTTGAGTTTCTGCGTCTCTCAATTTATTCCTGGTTACATTTTCCCAAATTTAGTGCTGATATTTATTGTTATTCGTTGTTTTTGTTTATTGTTATCGTTCTTGTTCTTGTTGTTGTTGTTTAATTATTTTCTAATATGATTCGAAAACAAAAATTTGAAAACTTTGAGAAATATGATATGACCAGGCCTTAGAACTCTATCTGAACAGATCAGTTAATCTTTACCTTAGAATGTGTATTTATTTTATATACCTATTTTGTCATATAGATATCCCGAAAGAAGACAACCCGACAGAAGAATATTTCAAAAATTAAAATTTAATCTTTGCCAACATGGATGTTTTGACAAACCTCGACTTCGAGTTTACAACAAAGAGAACTAGGAATCAGAGATCAACGTTTTAGCAGTTGTTCAAGCCACTCCTGAAACCTCGTGCAGGAAAATAGATGAAGAGACCGGTGTGTCTAAAATAACAGTGCAAATGATTTTAAAAAAACATAAATTCAAACCCTACAAGTATAAACTTGTTCATCATCTGCACCCTGGTGATGCTGAACGTGGATTGGAGTTCTGAAATTGGTTTATAAATATAAAAACTCAGAAAAATAACTAAAAAAAAAATAATTTGGTCATACGAGGCACATTTCACAAGTTAGGGAATTCTTAATAGACACAACTCGCGGTTTTGGAGTCAAGAAAACACTCACGTGATTTTTTCTAGAGTGTCAAGGCAGGTTCGGATTAATGTCTCCTGCTTTATTTTTAACCGAAAAATAGTTTACAAGATTTATGAAGAAAACCTAAACTCTAATGGGTACTGGCTCAACTGAACGACATACTCTTCCACCAGGATGGGGCTGCAGCCCCCAATGCTAGAATAATACAAAACTGGCTAAATGAATGTTTTCCCAGTAGATGGATTGGAACAAATGGACCTGTTCGATGGCCACCACGATCACCGGATCTCTCGGTTTTGGATTTTTTTTGTGGGGGTATTTAAAGAATAAAATTTGTTCAAGGAAATATGCCAACATGCAACAATTAAAAATTGCAACGGAAAATGCTTTTGCAGAATTACGAAGACAACAATTTATTTTGGATAATGCTATTAAAAGAATTTATAAACTTTGTGAAACTTGTAGGAGACATAATGGTCTGCAATTTGAACAATATTTGTGATTAATTAATTATTTTGTTTTTTATCAATGAAAATTATAGAGAAAAGTCATTTTGACACGTTATTCATAAAAATAAATATAGACTATGCTATATTTTTGAAAATCTCTTGGCAAGAGGAAAAAGATTTAAAAAGAATATATAGGGTATCCCATAAAAAAAAGTAGGTTATGTCAATATCTCAAAAACTGTGACATCTGAAGAAAATCTGAGTATGCCACTAGATTCTACGTAAAAAAATCTATAAACATCAGTTTTTACTTTTTTAATATGTCTGACAATAACAGAGTTACAGGGGATGACTGAAAATGCAATTTTTCCAAAATCACCCTGTAGCACAAAAACTAAGATGGCTATGGCAAATTTGATTAGTGCATCTTTGGTTTCATTAAAAAGTAGCACGGTGTCGCGAAAACCGCAAGGTTCTAACTTAAAAAATATGCGAAACATACGAAAATGGACAACTTGTACGCTAAAGAGAATGTATTGACATATACGAAAGTTTGATTAGTGAAAGAAAAAAAAGGAAATGCCTAAAAATACCAACGTTTACTGATAGACAAATTCAAAACTTAAATTAAGGTAACGATAGCCAAGAATTGGCAAGTTACAAACCACTACACAGTTTCCGGATAGTTTGGACAGCGCTAGAATGAGCTGTTAAATCACCCAACTTTGAAACCGGTCCCCATTCACAGATTTATGATAATCCCAATCCCCGTTCCCCGAATAGATTAAATAGTCGAAGTTGTCCAAACCCCTGCATTGAACTCCACGTGTAAAATGGCATTTGTGTTACCTTCAGTTCTAATTTTGGATGAATTCCTTTTGATGTCAGAATCGTGCACCCAATTGTTTAGATTGTTACATGCCTAGAGAGCAAAGTAAACCTTATAATCAACTTCCGAGTTCAGCCGAAATCAGAAGCGCTGGATGCGTAGGCGTAAATAGTGATAAAGACCTGAGAGAGAAATAATAAGTATAAGTTACCCAAGTAGAAAAAAGGGCAATTATTTTTTCAGTAGGTTCGCCCCTAAGAACTCGGAACAAGGCAACAAACAATGACGGAGGCTATCACTCCTAGTTGAGTTGAAAGAGAATGAAATTTCATTGAGATCCCCGCAGATACACCTACGAGCATACAAAGAAAATCCTAACTGGAGAGGATTAGCAAGAAATCAAATGCTGTACATCCCTTTCAAGACTTAATGTATTTTAATAATACTTCCTTCTTGATCTATAGTGTGAGAAAGGTGTGTTCCGTTTCATTACGATGTTTAACAGTGTTTATCCAAGGCAGTACTAACTGGTTTAACACGGACATCAGACTTGTGATGCGTTAATCCATTATTTAGTGGCTGTATTTATTAAATCATGTTTAGAATTTTTGTATTTTAATTTTGATAATGGGTAATTAAAACATCCCCCTAAGCTTACACAGAATAAAAGTGTAAATTTGTTATCAAAATTAAAATCAAAAAAATAAAAAATGAGGAAGACAAACTCTTAAGTAATAACCAAATTAGTAACAACGGAATGAAAATTCTCCCCTATAGATAATTCTAAAGTACATATTTAGGTATCCAATCACTAGATAGAAAAGTTTATTTATAAGTAATTCTATACAATAGCAAAACTTAGTTTATAGAATCACCAAAGCGCTGGTAAATAGTTAGGTAAGCGTACAATCCAAGGACAGCACATTGAACGGTAGGTGAATAAACTACAACAGATGTTGCAAACTTAAGCAAGCATTAATTAGAATCAAAATAAACATTTTGACAGTCAACATTTGGTGTTCTTGTTTACGTTAGATGGTTAATTCAGATGTTAACCTCTATTTGTAAGCTTCCCAGTTTTAATTTATGAAATGAACTCCATAGAAATAAAATAGCAGTACTCATGATCACAGGTAGATAAGATTACAGTTTCTGTATACGTACAACTTATTAACAACCCATGTTAGTTTTGTGAGATCCCGATTAGTAAATTAGTTAAATGGGTATCCAATACATAAATAGTGCCTGTCGCCCTTAATGGTTGTTATTCTAATATCTTCCTGGTAGTAATTCCAAGTGTTCGACAATTATCAGGTTACAATTACAAATTACCAACTGGCACTTACCTTGAGCAAACACACTTAAGAAATAAATAAAATAAGTAGAGATATGTACGAAATATCAGAATAACGAAGTCTATCTCTATTAATCATATACATATAAAATCCAACTGAGCTGTAGAAGGGCCTTAAACCAGAATATTAAAGAACGTAGGGCCCTTCAAAAAATGAGTGGAAGATGTAAAATCCAGTTTTCCCCGTTTTTTAATTAAAAATTATGGAAATCAATCTTACACTTTAACATATGATATCTAGTTGTCGATTATGATAACAGAGAAAATTCAAAAGCGGCAAAAAAAGACCGGAAATGTATTCAATTTCAGAAATTAAACTATCAACGTTTTTTGAAGACTTTCTCGGTTGCTAAATCGCCCTTCTGTAGGCGCATTAAACCTAAAGTGATTAAAGAATTGCTTGCAATGTAACAATTATTGTAGAGGTTCAGGTCGAAAGAAGTTACAATTAAAGTAAATGAGCGGATGGCGGAGTATGTTAAGTAAATTCACAACGACGTCCACAAAGTAGAAAAGAGGATTAAAAAGTTAGCGATTATTCGATTTAACATGTTACAAGATACACAAATCTGACACAATTTTCTACTGGAGAAATTTTCTCAATAGCTTCATTTTGGGTACAAAGACGTTTTTCATTTCACGTAAAGTTTTCTGGCCATTAACGCGTTTGTGTTTGTAACCCATTGATTTCAGGATTCTAAATAATGTCGTTTGATCCCCATCAAAATCGAAATTTGCTTTAAGGTGGCATTGTCCAATTTGTCCAAAATAAAATATTTGTTTTCCGAATTAAGCTGCCAAATTAGTAGTCCTAAAGCTTTTCTAAAAGTGAAATCTCCAAAGTACGTTTACTACAATATGTCTATTTAATTTTGAGGTCTTGCCGTTATGATGTTTTAGATAGTTCGCTATGAAACCTAAAACCCAATGCACACCTACTGTGCTTAATGTGATTTAAGTTCTTACGTACTTAAAATATACGCGATGCCATTACTTGAGTTCTCCACTACGTTCTCCCGTTACACTACTTAAGTAGTATTCCCATATTGACATAGAGTTCCGCAATTGCTTGTAGCCACTACTTTTGTATCAATATGGCGGTAACGTAGCTTTAGACAAATCCCACCATTGAATATAACCTATATTTCTCTACACGTAAAGAAATGTGTAAAAAAGTGTTTGCAATTTACCAGCCAATTACTGAAAATGAGTCTTGATTGCTCTAACTCAAACTTTTGAATTTGCCGCGTTGATTTTTGAATAGAAATGGCGCAGTTTGCAAAACTGTGAATATAGGAACACTACCTTTAAGGTGCTTATATTTTCATAACAAATTATTATTAATTCAATATGAGACTGGACTATCATATGCGTTACTTAAGTAGGCAACACAGCACGGCATCAAATTGACTTCTTGGGATTATGGGCTTCCAGTTTCACCGGAAACGATTAAAATTTTGCTATTTTGAAAGGTAACTAGCACATTTTTGCATATTTGAATTCTACGAGAAATTCTAAGTATTTTTATGTAGCATGTCATATACCTAAGCAATAGATTTTGACTTATGATGCTCTAAAGTTTAACCTATTTTCACATTTATTTGAATTTTTCAAAAAAATGAAGTGCACTACAACCAAAACAAATCGTGCAATCTATACTTCAATTAAGGCACTTTAGGATGCCAGAATAAAAGAACTGAAGTTAACAACTTTCAAAAATCGATATCTTCGATTTTAATTTATCGATTTTTGTGTGAAAACGATATAACTTGCAACCATAGAACTTTCACTACCCAATCCTACTATTTTATCCTCTATCTATTTATATCCTCATTTTTTATTTTTAAACAACGGATATTATTTTTTTGTTATACATTCCATTAAATTAATGAAATACTTAAGTTACTAGAATAATCGAATCGTGTTAGCTATGCCACAGGTCACCATGGTTTTTAAAAACAATTTAATTTTGATATAATCTGTGAGTTTGGCAGATTGTTGCAAATTTCTGTAAATTATCTTGATATATTTTGTGATTTTTTTGTGTAAACCAAAAATTCTTTGTAATTTGTTTAAAATGGCAAGTTTTACAAGAGTTGACCAAATAGATATGCTTCTCGTTTATGGCGAGTGCTTTCAAAATAAAAGGCTCAAACACTCTATACAGAAGGATACCCCGACAGACACCTACCCTGCTACGCTTATTTTCCGTGGCTGATACAACATTTGAAAACGGTCCCCCAAAATGAAAACGAAGCAAAATCCATTATTAGTGAACATGAAGAAGCTGAAATAAACGTTATGGCATGTGTGAGTGTCTATCCTATTTCTACGCGTCAAATTGAAAATGAAATCGGAGTTACCGGAGAAAGTACAAGAAAAATTTTAAAGAAACAAGTATAAACCCTGCAAAAACAAAACCACCAACACTTGGTTGTTAACGACTTTGCAAGGCGAGTTCAATATTGCTGAATTATAAACATAATAATAACTTTATTAGCATGATATTGTTTTCTGATGAATTCCGCTTCACGAATCTGGAAATGTTTAGCAGGAACAATGTGGGATATTGGGCGAATGAGAATCAACATCTGTTCAGGGAAGGATATTTTCAAGAACGCTTCGGAGTTAGTGTAAGGTTGGTTGTAGGTGTTTTAGGGACAAGAATAGTGGGACCAACATTTTTTAAGGATCGCAAGGTTATTTGACTTGCCAAAGTTCCCAATACTTATTTTCAACAGGATGGGGCGCAGTCTCATAATGCTAGGATTTTTGTGAACTATTTAAATGACTAGTGGGACCAATGGATAGGGACGAAGGGGCCTGTAAGGTGGCCTGTTCCCTAGATTGACACCTCCAGGTTTTCTCTTTTGGGGTCATATCAAAGAAAAAGTCCACCTGAAAATCTAGACGTTTTAAGAAACCCAATTATTACAACTATTAATAAAACTACTATACCGCAAAAAGATAATGTACTAGAGAAAATTGTAGAAAAGTGTGAGACCTGTATTCAAGAAGAAGGTGATGTTTCTGAAAATATTAGTTTTGATTAGGTTCATTCGTTTTTTTTTTTTAAATTTCTTTTACTATTAGTTATACCTATTAATGTTCTATACCTACTTACCTAAGTAATGAAAGTAAAACAACAAAATAAAAAATTCTTAAAAAATTAGAGGTTGAAATATAAATGGAATCATTCATTTTCAGCTCAGCATACTTTGTTTCTTTTGTAAAATCCAAATGAATAAATATAGGGAAAACCGGAAATGATTGTCATTTGTTTTTCTGCTCAAAATATACACATTACTGCACCCAATCGCCGACCAAAATTAAAATTTTTTATCTAAAGCCGTTTTAAAATGCGAGCCCGGGTAATAGTTCCGTCACGCGGTATATCATTCAAATCAAGATATTTGGTATATTATTCTTAGAAAAACTCTTTATAGATATTTAATCAAATTATCGCTTGTGTTTACAAGCTTCTTCAAGACACAATAAAGAATAAAAAAATTATTCAATTGTAATAAAGCCTTAATTAAAACTTAATGTACTTACAACTAAGAGTAAATTTTGATTTATAGTTGTAAATATAAATAATTATGACGTGTTAACAACCGGTTGTTAAGAACAATATGTTAATTAGAGTGTAAACTATCATAACTAAATTATGTGAAAGGACATTCTTAAGAGTAGAAGAGGAACTTAAGCCGCCATTCTGTTTTTTGTGACGCCACAAGCTCCACCCACTTCCCGCCCACGTGGAGGACGCATTATGACTTTAACGTCCACGTGGGGGCGTCGTTTGACCTTGAGACTGGTCTTGGGACTGGCCTTGGCGGCCACGTGGGCAACGTATTTTCACCTTGCGGCTGACCTCGAATTTGACCTTATGGTTGACCTTGGGACCGGGCATTGGAGTTGGTATTGGAATTGCTCTTGGAGTTGGCCTTAGGGTAGCCAATGTCAGAAATAAATCGACTTTTTAGTCATGTTCAGAAACTAACCTACTCGGCAGGAAATTTGAATTTGAATAAGCGGAACCTAATGTTAGCTCTCTATTTCTCTTTATCGTCTCTCTCTCTCTCTCTCTCTCTCTCTCTCTCTCGTCTCTCAGCTCTTTCTCAAACAAACAAATCAAGCTCAAAGAAAGGACGCTCGATCAACTCAATTCAAACAACTAGATCAATCTCAATCAAATCGTAACATACAGCTTGCGAAAAACCAGCTTACAGTTAAAAAATACTGATTGGATTAACTTACAGCTTGCTAAAACCAATCACAATTCAAAAATACCAAACTGATTTAACTTACATCTTGCAAAGCCAGCTCTCAATTCAGTTAAAAAATAACAGCCTGATTTAACTTACAGCGTGCAAAAAACGGTCTTAAAAAAACATCAATTTAGCGTGTAACGCTATTGCCACGTTTTGCGTAAAATGATAAAAATATATATTTTATTTAAATTAGTAAAATTCCTATACAATAACAAACAAATGTAACCAAACTCGAGGTCTGACCACTATATTACTTTACATGCAGGGACTGTCTTAACGGAAATACCTCTCACATACACAGTTCTAGATTTGTAAACAAGACACGCCCTAGGTCGGTATTGAATATGATCTATCACGTAAATACGTATACAATAACATGCAGTAATAAATATAACTAAACTTGAAATTAGACCCGAGTAACAAAAACGTAATTATCTCTAACACACTCTTATTGCAATTTTTTCTATTCAGTTTTCGCGTTAATTACAAGTTTGTTAGTGCGACCTTGCCTGTTTATATGAATTTTTATTTACAAACACTTTAAAAATGAGTTTCGCCTTGAGAATGTAAAGTAAAGTCAAGTTTCAACCGTGTCTTATATTGTGTATGCATACAAACAACACAAAAGTTCACTTTGAGAGCATACAGTAAAGTCAACCTTCAACAGTATACATACATACATACAAAAATTACCTTTAAAAATAAATAAATGAGTAATTAATTAAGTAATTAAGTATGATAATAGAAAGATATACTTCAAAATTTATAACTGTTATGGTTAATACACGATTTAATACAGGATTTAGTAAATATTTAAACAGAAACCCATAGGATCATTTTTTGATATCAAAAAAGGTAAATAAAGTGACGTTCATTGTCAATTTTCGATTTTTACATTCTGTAATGATCCTGCCAGGATTCTTACAAATTTTCTATTCCTAGAAATAATTCCTATCAAACCTTATTTCCTAGTTACTTTCACAACTGCTCTATTAAATTATTTAAGAACGTCATCAGTTGTTATCTTGTTTCCCACTTTCCAATTTCCCCTACATATACCAGATCCCCAGCCACACGATTATTACTATTTTACTTACTTTGAACTATCCCGACTTATTTTGCACTTATTTACCAGATCCGATACAAACCTTGACCCTTGACTATATTCCTACACCCTACCTTTACTTATTTGTACACTTATTACCTAACCGGATGTTTATACACTTATTTCTATTCATTCGAAACATTTACTCCACACGATACATCCACCTGACCAGCCACCAACATTCACATTAACATTTATTCATTCCACACTTATCACCAAATCCACCACCTGTACTACCACAAAACCACCCATCAACATTCACCAGACATCCATAAATCCGCTCCCCTACTTCGAACTACTCTGTCGCTGTAACATTTATATCAAACAGGCTTGGCTGTTTATAGCACCTAGCTCGGGGTATAAATTTGTCAAAGGCACGTTGTACGTGATTTTCCGGAGGTACTACCCCCTCTTATCACGTAGTGCGTCCCATAGGATGTTTCCTATAATTCTAAACCATCACTATTGGTTGCTTTGCACTGATTTGGGTTTTTAAAATGCAAACACAGACGCCACTATTTCAACAGAGGCTGCGGCCTCGAACAAATAGTCACCTCTCTGGGAAATACCCAACCCCAAACCATCTCAGTATCCCCATAGAAGGTGAACGGAGGTTTTGCCCCGAACACCCATTCTAGTACTTAAATTCTATTAAATAAATTCCCTATGGGTACAATAAACTCACCTGGACATCCCTAATTACCTACTCTGTATATGCAACCCCAATTTTGCAAACTACAACGTTTCAGACCTCCTGATCCATGTGACAAACACATATAGTATCTAACTAAAATTATACAAAATTATACTCACCTGATTTCCACACATAATTAATCCTGCCGCCCATAACCCTGAAACAATACTCATAGTCAATAACTACCGAAATATTTAACATTTCTGATATCAATGATATTTAAAACCACCTGTTGCAATTAACTCGTATAATTTCTGCTATAAACAGAGAGGTCCTCCAGCGCAGTCTAAAACTGGACAGTGCCGTCCCGACCCGGACGTGTGACAAACACATTTTGTATCTAACTAAAACTATACAAAATTAAACTCACCTGATTTCCACACATAATTAATCCTGTCGCCGATAACACCGAATCACAATACTCATAGTCAATAACTACCGAAATATTTAACATTTCTTATATGAATGATATTTAAAACCACTTGTTGCAATTAACCAGTATAATTTAAGCTATAAACAGAGAGGGGACATCCAGCGGAGTCTAAAACTGGACAGTGCCGTCCCGGCCCGGACGTGTGACATACACATTTTGTATCTAACTAAAATTATACAAAATTATACTCACCTGATTTCCACACATAATTAATCCTGCCGCCCATAACCCCGATACTCATAGTCAATAACTATCGAAATATTTAACATTTCTGATATCAATGATATTTAAAACCACCTGTTGCAATTAACCCGTATAATTTCAGCTATAAACAGAGAGCGGAGTCTGAAACTGGAGAGTGCCGTCCCGATCCGGAAGGGTTACCAGAATTATATTTTATTTTCTTTTATTATTTATCGGGAGTCATTTTTTAGTTTATTTGTTATTAATATTTGGTATTCTTTTTATTTTACAACATTATTTTAAATAAAGACTTTTTAATTTGAATGTGTCCTAAGAATAAATTATCCACAAAATAGTGAAGCAATTTGACCACGATCCTGGAGGTCTCAACGCTCAAAACGGCTACCGAAAATTTGTTTTGTAGACGAACGTTACAATTCTATAAAACAAATCTCGGTTTTGATATTAAAAGGTACACACGATAAAAAGTATAATATATCGGTGATAGCAGATTTTTTGCATCTAGTATTTCAGCTAGGATAATGACAGCCCCTACTAAACATGAAATTAGGCTTCTATTTTACATAAAAGATCTGTCATCATAAATACCTCTGTCAAAAAACGGCCTTAGATTTTATAAACAGGATAAGCATCTTGGCGTTTTTACCGAAAAAGGGTTATCATACTATCATATAAGACAGTTTTACATACAAGTTCTGCCTTCGATTTTATAATCAGGTTAAGCATGTTAGTCGCTTATTAGGATGCAATTTTGTAATTTTCGAGTTTTACCATCGCATAAGACAGCTTTACGCACAAGTTCTGCCTTAGCAGAAATACCTCTGTCAAAAAGGCGTTTAGCTCTATAAACAGGCACCTAGGGAAGATATTAGAGCGTTGCTACAGAAACAAGAAGCTTACACTATACATACACCTGTAGTGAGGAAACGGGTACCTTGTGAGTAACACCTTTTTTGAGTTATCACAGGCGGGGCCTTTGCGATATGAGAAATCTAAGTAAATGTAATGACGGCTATAATTAGATACTGACGGTTATCGATGTATTTAGCAAGATGGCGTAGACAGTAGCTCTGAAGCTGAAAACTGCAGGTTCTATAATCGATTTATTTTCCGTTATTTTTCAAAGATGCGAAAATATACCTCAAAGTATAGAGGCGAATAAGGGCAACGAACTTATTGCGAAAAGTGTCCGGCTATTCTTTAACGAACATCAAATGATATAGCTAAAATTTAGCCGATTCGAGGATTTCAACGAAGGCCGTTTCCACGATACCGCCTCTCTACTGGCCTATCTCCCGAATGTAGCCGATCATATCCGAACGTACCCGATAAAAACTCCATTAATTGGGTTACATTTTATCTTTACAAGCAGATTTGCTTGTTTGTTTTTTAACGCCATCTAGTGGTACATTTTTAAACTAGCAAATGTTTTCTGTAACAGAAATTGATCGTGCTCGGCTCTCTAGTATCTTTCGCCCGTCTCGCCCCTCTCTCTCTCTCCCTCTTTCGTCTTTCGCACCTCTATGGTCTCTCTCTTGTGTTTCATATAGGTAAAATTTTGTGATGCCATGCTTCCAATGAAGGCAGGTTCCAGAACTCCCTCTTCTCTACTGGTCAGTCTCCCGAGTCCTTATACTATCACATAAGACAGGTATATAAACTTGTGTTAGGTTCTTCGCCCCCTTTCCTTAATAGGCTAATACTCTATGACGTAACCGAGAATATTAGTGTCTGCCTTTACAGCTTCCTTTCCAACACGCAACCACGTAAACGCGAAAACACGCAAATACGAAAACAGGCTAACGCGAAAATATACAGACACGCAAACATGACAATACGCAAATACAAAAGCACTCAAACTCGCAAACTCACAAACCGGAAAACACGCATACACACAAACAAGCAAGTACGAAAACACACAAACGCGAAATCACGAAAACCCACAGAAACTAGCGAATGTTTTCTGTAATAGAAGTTGATCGTGCTCGTCTCTCTCGTTTCTCGTCTGCGCACGAGTATTAACCTAGTTTAATTTACTTAATAAATCGCAACATGTTTTAGAAAACGATCATTCCACCCATACTGCGATGTTTAATTTTCTAAAACATGTTATGCTTGTCTCATTAATCAAAAATATTGTGCTGCTCTATATTGTGATCTTTCGAAAGCTTTCCATATTGTTAATAATGTGAAAGGTTAGTTTAATCCATCGTATACATGCAGTATTTTGATTACGTATGGAACCTATTTTAAATGCAAACCAAGGGTTCACATCAAAAAAAAAATTTTTTTGTGCATGTAGAATCTAAGTAAATCATACACCACTGGAATGTAATGGAACATTGTGTGTCAGATAAAAGAATATTTGAATGTTGTAGAAAGATGTTTATGTAGAAAGCATTAAATTTGGTTAACAAATAACGTTTTGGGAAAATTCCTACTGAGACAGCACTGGTAGAAGACTACCGGATTGGTACTAGTCTTTTGCTGCTGCGCACTAAAGAATGCGTATAAAAAGAATGGATGTAGACGTACGAGTGAGTGAGTATATGATACATTGATATTGTATTAATTTGCAGGAAGAAACATGTATGCATATTTTTCGTTTGCATAAATGTTGTAACATTGCACAATAATGGAAAATTGAATGCATGTTCAAAGGTAAAAGCATTGAAGGTTGTTAAATCGCCCACAAGCGAAATTTTCATAAGAAGTGGAGTCAGGTTCTGAATAGTATACATAGTGATTATGATTACTAATAATGGCTTTTTCGGCGAGTGGTCAGTAAAGGACTTCGCATCATTTACATGGCAAATGGCTTTCAGTGGATTTGGCTAAATTTTTGATATGTTGTAGATTGTAAGGTTCTAATCAAAGACCACCATAGGAAGAATGTTGAAAAATGGACAGTTTTTGCGCTGCAGCTCGCCAAAATTTACCGCGATTTTCGCAAAAAGTCATAACACCAACAGCAGCACGTGCTTTAGCATATGTACCTAAAAAAGTATTGTCATTCAAAACGTCACGTCCTTTAATTAGTTTTGAGCAGTTTTGCCGTAAAAATTGTGATTTTTGAAGAGTCGTATAAATGGCAATTTATTTCTGTAATAGCTAACACGGCCAGGGCTAATGAATAGAATTGATGGTGATAATAACATGGTTAAACGGGAAATAGCCATTTTCAGAAGAAATGAGAATGGAAGGCCAACGCTAGAAGTCACAGATTTGACCAGAGCTTGCGCTAAGTGTTTTCGGATGATCCTTAACGAAATAGTTCTTGTTGAAAATGACCCAGCTTGTTCAAGACTAAATGTTTTGAAACAAACATCTTTCAATACTTGTTTGATTTGTAATGGTAATAATAATGTACGCAGGATGTCCGTATATGTAAAGCAAATATTTTTATTCTTTTAAACATTTACTTACCAGAAAATGTACGATGTTGTAGACAGCACCTGGATGCCAAAGGTTTTATTTTGGAGCTTTTACTTCTAGGGTTGCGGTCTGTTAATAGGTCATATGTAATTAAAAGTCAGTTACAGGAATTTTTTGAAGAAATCCGACTCTAGTCAAAAAAAGTGGTATACGAGGACGAAGATAGTTTTAGCGAAGAATATTTAAAATCCGCAGCCCCCGTTACAAAAGAACAGTTTCGGGAATTGTATACAGTTTGTGATTCAATACCTTGGCAAGGTGAACAAAGGTATTTGACCAAAAAGGACCTCTTGAAGTTTTTATGCAAGATTCAGCAAGGTTTGTGGGACAAGTTTTTGAAAACTATTTTTCACTACCCAAGTAGACAGGTTGTAAGTAGGGCCATTGCTACAGTTGGAGAATCGCTAATGCAAAGATTCGCACCTATTTATATTGGACTTGAAGCCATTACAAGGGAAGATTACATTGCCAACCACGTAACAGAATTTTCCAACCAATTATATAACCCGCAACCCAATACACCGATAGAAATTGCATGTATTGACGGGACCTACTCCTATACGTCAAAAAGTAATAACTCTCGTGTCTCAAGACTATATTACAACGTGCATAGTCGTCAGTACTTAGTGAAACGGGCTCTCATTGTAGCTCCAGACGGATATATACTATCAATCCAAGGTCCTCAGTTTTAGGACTCTAAAAATAATGATGATGAATAATGCTGATTGATGAGTTTAATAGGGATGGCGATGCAATAAGAGCATGGTTTCACCAAGATGATATTTTTGTGCTGGATCGTGGACATCGAGATTCCATGCCTCTGCTTGATCATACCAATTGTCGACTGAAGAAGCAAATGAGTGCCGCATAACCAAAACAAGGTGGATAGTTGAAGCCAGAAACCGTAATCTCAAATCCATATTTAAGTTTCTTGGTCCAACGATTACGATACCACACATCGAAAACCTCGGCGATATCTGTTGTGTTGCTGGAGCGATAATAAAAAAGTTACACCATCGCGTTCTTGTGTTAGGCGCTGACGAAGAGCTGGCTCAGTAATTACTGGAAAAAGCAAGCCAGGTTAATATTATACAGCCGGAGTGGAAGTAGCAAATCTTTGTAGACGGAACGCTCGTTGGGTTCAAATAAATGAGCATGATTTAGGTGACTTCCCTCATCTCACCTTGGATTATCTTCGAGAGCTCATTATATGGTGTACCAAGTTAACCTGGCCCCATATTACATTCAAGATAAGTTGCAACGAGATGAAGAACAATTCCATATAGATTCTCGTAATAATGAACCTGGTTTTATAACAAGTAGATATTTTTCGCGCTTTCGCAGTGCGACGAAACATCAATTGGTGGATTGCTTATAACCCCACCGAAAATCAAGAAGCCGATGAGAATGTAGAGGATCTAATTCTTGGTTACTACTGTACATGTAGATCAGGTGTAAGAACTATTGAAACACGTGCGCCCATTGCTAGTGTTTTATGATTTTTGGGGTATGCGCGTTATGAAAATGATGTTCACTATCTAAAATCAACTTTGTTGGATAAAATATTGGACGCATCTAATAGAGCTCAGCAACATGATCCAAACATTGCAAATAATAACAATCTGATGGAAGTGGATACTGATTAGGTTTGAAAAAGTGCCCTGTGGCCCATATTGTTTGCAATTACTTATATTGTTTGGCATTAATAAATAATTTAGTTAAACATGGGCACATCACATTTAACAATAGCACTTTCATAATGTCAACTTTGGCGAGCTGTAGTACAAAAACTGTCCACTTTTCGACTTTCTGGCTATGGTAGTCTTTGATTAGAACATTACAATCTACAACATATCAAACATTTATCCAAATCCACAGACAGCCATTTGCCATTTAAATGATGGCTACGTTGCTCCTATTCTCGTTTACGTAAGTTCGTCTAAGGTTTGCACTCGGCAAAGCTTGCAATTTTATGGATCTTCTTTCACTGTTAAGTCTGTATTTTTAACAAATAAAAGAATCATGAGCAACCTGAAACCTCGAGATTCCTGTAGATCATCTTTTGAGAAACTTGAAATTTTAACATTTTCAAGCCTGTACTTACTCATTAGTTTCACGTACATATATAGCAATAAGCACCAAAACATGGTAAAATCTGATCTGCGTAAGTACGATACACGGTTTGAAATAATTTTATATGTTTTATTATATGTATAATGTCCATTAAGACATTTCACATTTTTCAGTATCCACCCGATTGATAAATGAATACATCACTTACGCTGCAGTTTCATCATATGCCTAGTCATATAAGTAGAATAGGGGCACATTACGTCGCCATCTTGGATTTTGTGGGACACTTTAACTTTCACGTTTTTACACACCCACGTGGGAGGCGTATTTTTTTTCGGTCGTTTTTTGTCGGTTTTTTATGCCCACGTGGGGATCGTACTTTTTTTTCACCTGAAAATAAAAAGATTTAATCTGTTATTAATTAGGATCCGTTTTTATCAAAGGATATTGCATAATTATTATTACACTTCTTTTAAGCCCATATACCGATTTTGACCTAATTTGTATATGCATTGGGGGTTGTATTCTAATAAGGGGCAGTAGTCTTGTAAGACGGGAATCTGTTCGCGGGCTTATGATTGCAGATTTTTTTTTCACCGAAAATTTTTCTGCAATAGAAGTTGATCATGGACTGAAATTGCTACGGAACTCTTAATTAAAACAACTACACTATTAAAAACGCTTTTATTTATCATAGCAGAATGGTTGATAAACAAAACATTATACAGTAACTGGATTATCTCATCATTTATAACTAAACATGTAGTGAAAAACTTATTTACAAAATCAAGCACTGGTAAATTATTTCTCATTCTAAAATATAGAAACATTAACGTATAAAGTTCACATACATCCGAATGGTAACCCTACAGTATTGTTTTACTGTACCGGAACCATCTAGAATTTTTCTCTAGGAAACGTAAATGATATCCTTGCGGTGCTCGTCCAAAGGAATCAAAATATTCGCCATTACCATTCTCGTCAATGTAGATAGTGGTTCAGTGCTGATTTGGTTTGTTTGCAGGGCCCGTATTTACAATAATTGTACACGGTCTAGGTGCGCGCCTGGGCAGATGGTTAAATGCACATACAAGTCGGATCACATTCTTGCGGCTAGGGATCGATTTCAAGCATCTCAACACTTATACCGCATACATATTTGTTGTATATCGTATAAGTTAGTTCAACTTATATTTTGGTAAAACCAACCAACCACAATTCAAAGATACCAAACTGATTTAACTTAACCATAAAGAATCAGCTCTCAATTCATAAAATAGCAGTATGATTTAACTTACAGAGTGAAAAAGAAAGCCAATCTCACACTTATTGTAGTTACCCATCTAACTGCACTTTCGCATTAACTGCAGCATTGTTAGTGCAGGTTCAAACACCGTTAGGAAAAACAAGTTTATTAATAAAAATTGAAGGTAGTGTCGTTTGAAAATATATTATTAATATAAACAACAATACATGATTTATTTAATCACATTCTTCATCGGTCTTCTTCTTCTTCTTCTTGAACAGTGATTCGTCGCTATCATCATCATGGTTTTGTGAGTCGTCCTTTTCCTCTACCTCACCGCTCTTCTTCCTATTCTGTGAATCATCACCATCAGCTTGGATGTCAGATACATTCAGCTCATCTACATCATCGTTTCCATGAACATCTTGAACGGTTATGTTGTAATAGTTTATTAACAAGTCAATCAAATCTCTAATGTCCGCTGATATTGGCTCATAAACAGGAGAATACATTATAATAATGCTCATTCGATGTAATTTTATAATACATACACGTACAACATTAGACGGCGTGAGGGTGCGTCGCGTGGCGCACCCTCATCTCGTGTTGCACCAGTGCGACGCCCCCCTCGACGACCCATCTCTGTTGCCGCTCAAGCCGGCGATATATCCGAAAAACTATGCGCTTATTAATCTAGTCTTGCTTGATTTTGTAAATAAGCTTTTCATTACATGTTTAGTTATAAATGATGGGATAATCCAGTTACTGGATAATGTTTTGTTTTTCAACCATTCTGCTCTGATAATTAAAAGCGTTTTTAATAGTTTAGTTGTTTTAATTAAGAGTTCCGTAACAAGTTCATTGCATAATCAACTTCTATTGCACAAAAATTTTTGGTGGAAAATAATGCAATCACAGGTATATTCTACACTGCTTTATCGTACTTATCTCCATCAAGATAACCCTAGTTTGTTGTTGTCCTTTAAATATTTACTAAACCAACACCCGCATCGTGCATTAACAGTAATAGTCTTGATGTATATAATTTATGTCTAATTACCTGCTTACTTAATTCCGCTCATTTACTTATTTTAAAGTAATTTGCGTGCGCGTGCGCGTGCGCGTGCGAGTGTGCGTGCGCGTGCGCGTGTGCGTGCGTCCGTGCGTGTGTGCGTGCGTGTGTGTGTGTGTGTGTAATGGAACATACAAATAAATCAGGTGTAATTTTCGAATGTAAAGGTGTAGACCGCTTAGAAAGAGAATCTGCCTGTATAAAAAATGCTAGGGTAGTAAATGATTATTATTTCACCTAATATTTAGACCTTAATGTTTTTGCAGCAGCAAATCTTTAAAATATTTGTAAACACATTAATTAACGCGATGACGACGACTAATTGCCACTTTTCATTCATAATGGAGCTGTAGAACTGTTTAATAATAATAAACACATATTAAGAAGCCCGTGAACAGATTCCCGTCTTACAAGGCTACGGCCCCTTATTAGAATACAACCCCAAATGCATAAATAAATAAGGTCAAAATCTGTAGATGGGATTAAAAGAAGTGTAATAATAATTATGCAATGTCCTTTGATAAAAACGGATCCTAATTAATAAAAGATTAAATCTTTTTATTCTCAGGTGAAAAAGAATACGATCCCCACGTGGGCATAAAAAAACCGAAAAAAATACGCCTCCCACGTGGGCGTGTAAAAAAGTGAAAGTAAAAGTGTCCCACAAAGTCCAAGATGGTGGCGTAAGGTGCCCCTATTCTACTCATATAAAAAATGCTAATAATATTTTCGATTTTATAAAAAGTTACTGCCACTGTTTTTCCTAAATTTACTGAATAAATATATTCAATCCAACAATGTATTGAATTGTGCAAATATAACTAGTAGAGCAAAGGTTACAAACACTATCTATTGAACTATATTTGTGATTTATATTAATTAGTATTAATTTAATAGTAACCTGTTTGAAACATTTTAAATAAGTCCTTATAGGTTTGTTAGTTCGAGTAGGTAATCTTTATTTTATGTGTGTACTTTACAATTTTTGTTCTGTGAAGTACTATACAACGTGCCCAAGTTAAGGGTGTATAGCATGGGGACCTTAAAAACGGTAAGAGATACGAAGGCGGTTAAATTAGAGAAAAGTTTAATAATTTAGGGCATGTTCACATGTAGTTTGCAAATGTTCGTTATTACTCGTTCGTTTCCGAGATTTAAAACTGAATGTGAATTTTTGGTTTTCCTTTTTTCGTAATTTCTTCATTTATTTAAAAGGTACCAAAGGAACTTCTTCATTGTCACTTTTTGAATTCTATTAGATGGCGTTTTCAAATTTTTTATTCGACGTTTCGTCTCCTAGAAACCATCATCAACTTTATTTTTTTATATCAACCAACGAAACACCCTGTATTCGATAGTATTTTTAATTACGAATTTAACTATGTATTACAAATTATGGTTTTGAAGCTGAAAAATTCGGACCTTCATTTTTACATTTTTCATATGATATCAGTTACTATTAGAAGGCTTTGATAGAACAACGCTTGTTTAACATATTGTTGAAAGCTGTTTAACTTATTTTTATTCCGTTGAGATCGTTGTTGATGTTTGAATTGTACGTATTCTAAGTTATTTTTATGTTTTTTGGTTTTGTTTAGTTAATGTGTCGTTATAATTAATCAATAAGTGTATCTACAGAGATACGAAATTTTACAAACGGCGAATAGTTCGGTATGTTGGCATGCTACATCTTGTCCCACAGAAATTGTGTAGTTACTGAATTGACGTATTCAGATAAATATCCTGAACGAAGACAACCTGGTAAATCCAATTTTAAACGTTTGGAATCTAATTTAAAAGAATTTGGTTCATTTACAAAATCTGTTCTATCCCGTCAAAAACAACCTGGTGACGAAAAAGCTAATACCGCTTTACAAGCAGTTGTTGAAAACTCTAAAATATCGACAAGACAAACTGAACATCGTACTGGTATATGAAAATGTAAACTTTCACCATTAACACTCATAATAAAATACTTATCTTTTTGGGTTTTTTATTATATATATATATATATATATATATATATATATATATATATATATATATATATATATATATATATATATATATATATATATATAAGGCTTATGTTTATGTTTTAATTTTTCAAATTTGACAAAATTGTTTACTACGTCTTTAACAATTTTTAACAAACATTACTACTGACGAAGATAACTGTAAGTGTTATCGAAACGTTTAGATTGTATAATTTAAAGTACACCATTAAAAAACCCCAAAAAAGATAAGTATTTTATTATCGTACTGGTATAGCTAATTTTACAGCACAATTCATTTTAAATAAGAATACGCTTCATCCATGTAAGTATCGAGTTTGTCAGGGACTTAGACCAGCTGATCAGGAGTGGCGAGCGGGTTTTTGCTAATGGTACACTAGAAAATGTGACGAAGATCTAAATTTTCCTTTTAAAATAATTTGGTCTGATGAAAGCATGATAACCAACAATGGAATTTTCAACAAACGTAACAAACATTAATGAGCAAAACAAAATCCAAAATTAAGAAAAGAATCAAGACTTCAACATAGATTAGGATTCAATACGTGGATCAGAATTTTGGGACGAAGAATAACAGGTCCTTTTATTTGCCCCAACAATTTAAGTGCCGAACGATATCTGAAGTTGCTAAGGACTGATTTGGAAAATATCTCTAGCATTTGTTAACAACTGTTGGTTTTAACAAGATGGTGCTTCAGCACATAACTCAAGAAATGTACAGGACTATCTGTGATTGCGGTTTACAGGAAAGTGGATTGGAACTTACATTGCAGTAGCGTGGCCAGCCCGATCATCCGATTTAAGTAAATAGGATTTTTTCTGTGCGGTTACCTAAAAAATAAGTGTATGATGGAAGTTTTGAAAAAAAGAGCAGTTGTTAGTATCGGTTATGGCAGCCGCTAATACAATTTCGCCAGAAATGCTAGACCGTTTTTTAAGTTCTTCAGTAAAGAGAAGTATCCTGTGTCCAGAACATAACGGCAACCTATCTGAACAGTTATTGTAATTATTTAACTTTAACTAAATAGCTTTAAAAGATTGTAATTGTTAAATTTCTTCATAAAAAAATATTATCTAAGTACTAATATTAATCTGAATTTTTCTTAAAAATTAGCTTCAAAACCATAATATGGTTAAATTCGTAATAAAAAATATTATCGAATACAGTTGATGATGGTTTCTCGAATAAAAAATTTGATGTGCTAATCAATAATAATTAAAGTATTTTTTTTTTATAGATTAAATGGCGCCGACTGCTATGGTCTTATGGCCATTTCATACGTATATTTGTATGTTTACTGGGTTTTCAGTCATGTTTAAATGTATTTATACAGGTCTGTGTCCTTCAGAAAGGGAAGGTACTGTTGTGCTTTGTGTTCATCTGCATTTATTATGTTTTCAATGTTACTGTCCAGTTTCAGCCTAGTTCTGACATTATTATACAATGGACATTCTACAAAGATGTGCTGTAACGTTACATATTCATTACAGTGGTTACATTTCTTTCTGGCTGTTTTGCCCAGTAGATATAGGTGTGTCCTATTCTGATCCTAGCCGCAACAACTTCATCCCTTCTTGAGAGTTTGCCGGGTTTCCACGCTTTTATGTTTGTTTTATATTTTGCTAACCTCGTGTTTGATTGGTTCCATACAGCTTGTCATTCAGGTATTGCTTTAGTTCTTAGGTATTGCTTGAGATCTTGTGGTGCGACTGTTAAGATGTCTTTAGATGTTCTAGTAGCAGCTTCTCTTGCAGTTGCGCCTGCTCTTTTGTTTCCCTCTATATCTACATGTCCTGGAATCCACATTATAATAATTTTTTTAGGGATCTTTAATAAGCTGTGTATTTGTTCTTTGATTATGTTTGTTAGAGGGTCGCTTTTAGAGTTTTGTTCTCCTATTATTTCGATGGCGCTTAGGGAGTCACTGAAGATAATATATTTTGTATCATTATAGTGTTTGCATAGAAGGAGAGCCTGCCAAATTTCGTACAGTTCAGCAGATAAACAACTGGTTATGTTTTTATGGGACCAATTGTGTTCTGTGCCCTCAATAGACAATCCACTACCAACTCCATCTTTTGTCGTTCACCCGTCGGTGTATATTTTTGTGTGCTTTGGGTACTGGTTTATAATTGTATTAAAGCGTTTGTAGTAAGTTGAAGATAATGTATCTTTCTTCTTTAGTTTTTTTAAATCTAACATAATCTTTATTTCAGGTTCTATTCATGGTGGAGTCTCAGGTTGTGCAAGGTTTATTACTGCTGGTAGGTGTACGTCCATTTCTTTTATAGCCTCTAGAGCTCTTATAATAGTCGGTCTACTCACTGATCGCCTTTTCTCAAACTTTATTATCGTTTCCTTATCTTGTATTATTATGTAATTTAGATGCAGTGGGAGTGACAAAATTTTAGAAATATAGTTATATAATTGAATTTTTCTGCGTATTTTCAGTGATATTGCGCCTGCATCCGCAAGGATTAACATCGTGGGTCTCGTTCTAAACGCACCTGTTGGCATTCTTGTTCCTATGGCGTGTACTGTATCCAAAGGCCTTAGTACTGACATTCTTGCAGATGAGTACACAATGCTGTCATAATCAAAAACTAAGAGTACACATGCATTATATAGCTGGAGGAGAACACGTCTGTCTGCTCCCCAGTTTATATTGCTTAAACATCTTATGAGTTTAGCCTTTTGTTACATTTGGCCACCAAATTTGTAATACGCCGCTTGAAGTAAAGCTTCCTGTCAAGGGTGACACATAGTACTTTTATATTGTCTGTAAATATAGAGTCTAGGTTCAGTGTGTTCTGTTCACAAACGGCAGAAGTGAATCATGGATGTTTTATCCTCAGAGAAGTTTAGGCCCATGGTCTCAGCTCGCGTCGTTATTTCGTCAATCGCTAGCTGAAGTTTTTCTTGAATGTTTTGGCTCGTGTCGTCTTTACAGAAAATGATTAGGTCGTCTACATATATACATTTATCCACGGATGTGATTTCGGAAATAAGTTCATTGATACCGATCAAGAACAATGTACAGCTTAAAACTGTCCCTTGTGGAACCCCGTTTTCTTGTATGTGTGCTTCAGACATAGAATTTCCTACCCTAACTGTATAAGTTCGCTGTGTTATAAAGCTAATTATTGTTTTGGGTAGTTTACCCCGTAGTTCCCATTCGTGTAATTTTTTGATTATGTGATATCTCCACATTAGTTCGTATGCTTTCCTTATATCAAAACTTACGGCAACCGTATGCGTTATGTCTAGAAAACTCTTTAGTATGTAATATTCTAGGTATACTAATTCGTCCGTTGTAGAGTGGTGTCTTCGAAATCCTGTTTGATATTGTGATATCAAGCTATTTTTTTCTAGATACCACACTAATCTTTCGTTTATCATGCTTTCAAACACTTTATTCATGCAGCTGGTCAAAGATATGGGTCTGTAGTTCACGAGATTAGTATGGTATTTACCCGGTTTGGGTATAGGAACAATTATAGATTTTTGCCATTCTGTGGGGTAGGTACCTTTACTATAGATTTCATTATGTATGTCTAATAGTTCTTGTTTTTTAGTTGTCGGGAGATTTCTAAGCATGGCATTAACGACACTGTCTGGCCCTGGTGCAGTGTCTCCAGTATCTTTTAGTACCTTGTCTAATTCCCTTATAAACTGTGTATTGTAGTTATAATCTTCATATGTGCTAAAATCTAGGGGAGTTTCATTTTGTCCCTTATTTAACTGGAATACCCTATTATGTTTTCTGTACTGCTATTTGCTTGAAATTGCTTCGCCAATGCTTCGGCTATATTTTTTGGGTCTACAACCTTTTGTGGTTACAAATGAGTACTGGTGACACTGTGTTAATGTTTTTCCTATTATTCTCTTACCCTTTTCACAGACCTCACATATATCCGTTGATGAGTGTATCTTGTTTACGTATTCTTCCCAAGACTCCTTTTTTGCTATTAAAATGGTTCTGTGTACCTGTGCGCGTATTTTTTGAAGTTTACTAAGTTAACATTTGTTGCTGTTTTTTAAAACATTTGTCTTTTCTCTTTTACTGTACTGACTATCTCTAGTGACCACCATGGTACACTTTTTCTTTTAATACACCCATTAGTTTGCGGTATTGCCTTGGTTGCCGCTGTTAATATTTGTTTAGTGAGTATTGTAACTTTATCTTCGAGATCTATATTTCTGTCAATTCTTTCCGTTTGGTTTAGACTGTCTAAGTAGATGTCCCAGTTTGACTGTTTAATTAGCCATTTCTTTGAGATTATTTGGTTAGGTTCCTTCATCGGAAATGTGATAAAAATAGGACAGTAGTCTTCCTGTGCTTCCCAATTTAGGTTTAAGGCTAAAGATGGGGATGTAATAGATAAATCTATAGCAGTAAAGTTAGTTGCTTTCATGTTAAGATGAGTTGGTGTGCTCTTATTGAGAATAATCAATTGATTTTTATCTACAAATTCCTCTATCAATTTTCCCCTTGCATCTGTGGTATGTGAGCCCCATGTCAACGAATGGGCGTTGAAATCACCTACGATAATAAACGGTTTAGGGAGTTGGAAAGCAATCTTTTATAGGTTTTCTAGACTCCAGCAGAAAGAGGGTAAGTAAATGCTACATATAGTAACTTCCATAGGGTATTTTATTTGGATGGCTATGGCTTGCAGATGAGTATTGAGTTTCAGGTAATTGTGTGGTTTGTCACTTGCTCTATCAGTGTTATTGTAATTTTTATTATAAATTTTGTAAACCCGCAAATAAAATATGCTAGAGCCTTTTATATGGGTTTCTTGTAAGCACAGGCAAAATGGTTCATACTGGTTAATTAAAACCCTTAATTCACAATATCTAGTTTTCAGACCATTACAGTTCCATTGTATAATTCTCTCGTTTGTAGCCATTTTGTTGAAATATGATTATATTTGATACTAATTAGTGGAACTAATTACTTTAAAGGTTTTAAGCGTGTTAAAATAATAAATAAATAAATAAATAAGTAAATGAGTAAATAAATTGTATGTAGGACAAACACAACTATTTACGAATAGGTTAATAAATAAATTTTGTAAAACAAATAAATATAGACCATAAACATTAAATATCACAGTACGTTATCACAACCGAGTACAGTGTTGTAAAATAAAAATCTATATAAAATAAATAGATAAAATATAAATAAATTAAATAGATATATAAATAAATACTATATACAATTATTTAGGGACATAAACAAGACAAGAAATAATTTAACGTAACAAATAAATAAAATATCACAGATCGAGTTACAGTGGGTTAGTAAAACTTCTCGTCGTCAATGATAGACGAGGATACTATTCTAGGCCTACCCCTTCCTTTCCTTTTGGGCGTTGTCTCTATTTGACTGCACTCAGCAGTCGAAGAATCGTTTTCTGATAAAGAACGGCTTCCGATTGAATCTCGTTTCCTTTTGTCCACATTGGCAAACATGGCTTTTGGAGAAGGCGGGGGCATTAATAAAGTACCACTTACTATATTTTCATCGGGTTTTCCCAGTAAAGGTTTAATAGCACCAACAATCATTGGCAGAAGTTCCTTTGCTAAACCATGTATTATATATTATATTATATTCTTTAATCAGGTACGGTGGGTTTCGACGATTCTGTTACTTTTGCATAACTTACTCCATATGTGATGTTTTCCCTAACCTTTATTCTTTGAATAGCCCTTTCTTGCTTAAGAGTCGGGCAATTTGTTGCTACAGCAGTATTCGCGCCACCGCAATTAACACAGACTGGTGGTTTTTCACACATGTTACCAATTCAATGAGAAGTGACCTATTTTGTGGCACTTAAAAACATTTAACAGGAGGCGGAATATATAATCTAACATTTAAGGAATAAAATGCCACTTTGATCGTCTTAGGCAATGTGGGAGTGGTAAACGTTAGTACATGACATGCAGTTTCCCGATATTCTCTCTTTCTCTTAGATTTAAGTTGTCGTACTCCAATAACACCTTGGCCACCCAACTCACTGCTTATATCGTCAATAGTACAATTTAAGAGGTAGTGACAAAACACTACACCCCTACAAGTATTCATTGTTTTATGTGGAACGACATCTACTTCAAATATATCTAATCTTTTACAACCTAGCGCTTTCTTACTCTGTACACTTGAGACTGTTTGAATTACTACGCCATCTCTAGTCTTTCTAACCATTTTTAAATTCCCAAACAAACCGTACAATTCTTTCTGTTTAAGAAAAGGACTGACTCTTTCAAAATCCAGTCCATCCTTCCTTTTAAAAACCAGGAACCGGGGTGTTACGTCCTTCTCCAAGCTTTTAAAGGATTTATTAAGTGAGCCCTCAGCCACTTCCATGTTTATCGAGTTGGCACCCAAATTGGTATTTAATGACGTACTCATTTCGTTCCCACGAGAAAGCTCGGCAGAAAATTCACAAGTAGTAGAGCCGAGATACTACAAGAGGGCATTTATACTGTGGGGGGCGCCTCTTTCCCCACAGGCGTATCAACGCTAAGGACCAGGCTTCCCCCTGGCCACGCTTAGCTATCCCCTCGCGCAATCCTATCAGCACCTAAAACTGCCAAACGACCTTAGGATTGGGGGATTTTTTATAGAGGTTACCTTCCTCGTAGTCCAGGCAAGTAAGCCAAGATCACCGATCGCTACCTGTACGACGTTCCCCAGCCACGACTTGCTAGAGTCTCTGAAGTACAGTTCGCGGTTGCCATATTAGGAGGCGGCCAGCGCTAAGCCGTCACCAGCTAGGACATCCCGGGCTAGCCACACCCGTACACGCTTTTGACGGCGCATGTCCTGGGAAGAGTAGAGAGAAAAGGAAGTGGTCTCTCAGATTTCGCTGGGAGCCTGAAAAGAGCAATAGTTGAAGCGAGGGTGCTCCGATAGAATAGGATTAAAGTAAGGGAAGCCACTCAAGACTAGTATAAGAAAAGTGTACTTCCAGCTAAGGGGACGCAGGGTTGCCGTCCCTGTCCTTGTTAGTTACTAGGCCCCACGTGAACCGGTCCGCGACGCCGTATTATGTAGATCTAACAGCGGTTTGACGCCGCGAGTTCATATTTCGGTGTTGGCCTTGCATCACTTACGATCATTTGCAAGGTCGTTCCCTTATCCGCCACCTGGGGACGCGCCTAGTAGGTAGTCCAACCCCCAGGAATTAAAATATTATTCTTATTCTTGTTAATAAATTTTATGTCTAAAAATGGAACACTAGTATTAATTTCATATTCTACAGTGAATTGTGTGTTAGGATCATAATTTAGTCATCTACATATTTTCTTATTAAGGTAACTTCAAAATTAACTTTTGGTAGACTAGTACCTATATCATCTACGACAATAAGGGCTAGAATAGGACCTAACTGTGAAAAATTTTAATGGCGTCCACTTTTGTCGGCGCATTTTGGTAGACGGGTGGCGAAATTGTTCATACATTTTGCAAGCGTGGTACACGGAATCCTTTGAATTTCCTGCGCTGTTTTCAGAAAGCGCTTCAAGAGTACGTGGTTTACCTATGTAAACCTGAACTTTCAGGTATCCCCATAAAAAATAGTTACAAGGGGATAGGTCCGGTGACGGAGAAGGCTACTTCATATCCCCACGCAATGAAATCAGGCGTACTAGGAAATGCTGTCTTAAAAAAGCAATGGCTGCTCTTGATATATGGCAAGTCGTGTTGAAACCAAACTGTGTCGAGATCAATATTTCATCTTCTGACTTCTGGCAAGAAATAATCACGTAACGTGGTAATGTAGCGATCTGAGTTAACAGTCACTGTTCGTCCGTTTTTACGAAAAAAAATAAGGCCAAATAATGCAGGTACGAGATACACCACAAGAAATAGTAATTTTCTCACTATGCAGAGGTTTCTGGTGCAGTTGTTGCGGGTTTGCAGCTGCTGAGTAACGAAAATTCTGTTTGTTTACCATTCCCGATAAACGAAAGTGGGCCTCGCCACTCATGATCAAAATTATATCGTCTGTCAGCTTTTGGGAACCTTTGTCGTCTCAAGAAGTCGTTCTGCAGGTCCAAGTGTAATTTTCTGCGAACAGACCGGTGTGACATCTGAAGAGAGCGTGCGTGACGTATCGCCGAACGACGAGGGCTGGCTTCCATCGCTTGTCGCACTCTTTCAACGGTTTTCGGAGTCCTTACAGTTCGATCACTTCCCCGTGGATTCCCAAAGACCCGGTTGTTTGAAAGTTATTCATCCACTTCGTAATGGTATACCGTTTGAGAACACGACCATGACGACCAACATTAAAATGTTTTCGAAATCGTCCCTGTGTCAACACCACTGAACGACCAGTTTCAATAAAGGCGTTATAAATAAAAACGCGATGTGCCAGATTTTTTGTTATTTAGACGTAATTTTTTGCAATTGATTATTTTTTTTTTCTTTTGCATATGGCAACGTTTCAGTAATTTATGAAAAAATAAATTTTAAAATTAGTTTGAAAATAGATGTGTGACAGTCATTTCAAGAACACCTTACCTCCCTGCCGAACCCTGTATAACTTAGAAAAAGTGGTAGCTATTCGGTTCGCTTTAATAGTCCTTAATTAACAATAAAGACCATTTTCTCGATCATTTTCCTTATTCGTTCTTGGGTGTGACTAACGGGTTTAATTTGCATTTAAAGATTTTTGTAGTGAAGAACGTAATGAAAATAACAGATTTTGTCTTGCTTATTATTAACCTTCCTGGTAACAAAAATAAAGCCCAGCTAAATCTGAAATTTTCCTTTTTTATCGGTTATACTTTGAAACATCCAACTGCGTGTATAATTTTATTCCATAAACGCGTGTTTTCCACATTTATCCGCATATTGGTAAATACCGTAGAATTTCCATATTTGGTTTTGAAACTATATAAGAGGTAAACTTTAGGTTATATACGCAGTTTTTTTTAATATAAAAGACTTTTATCAATAAAATATGTTTAAAATGCGTATAATATTGCTAATATAGAAATTTGAATACAATGTTGGAAAAGTAAGAGGATATGAATATATAATATCGCTTCAAATTTTATATCCAATTTAGACTTTAAGTTACTGCAAACTTGATGTTATAAGGAACGAGCTTTCACATTAAACTTGAAAATCGCGCGCACTTAAAATAATTATCCGGTTTATCAATTACAAAAATTAATCATCTAAAGAGCTTCATTAATTATACTACGTTAATTTACTTGACATTTTCCAATTTAAATAAATTTTTTTGGGAAAACGAAAATATAGGGAATGTTCAATACATTGACACGTGTTAATTGGTATGCTATTAAAAACGATTGTTGTATTATTCCCTAGGGATAAATAAAATACAACCCCGAACTATAAAACTAAGCCATGAAAATGGAAAAGACAAATGTTTGTGACCTCGATGAACGTTTTTTAAATAAAGCTTTTGCAGACACGTTTATTTTTAGGTTCAACGTTTCGGAAATAATGTAATAGCTAGCTAGAAACTTTTAAATACTTTTTTCAGTTTTACAAAAGTTGCTATAAAATGTTATACCTTTATGACAGTTAAATCTCGATACATTCTTTTAGTACAGTAATAAGCCAAAAGTTAAATATTTGCATAATATACGAAGTAAAAGTTATTGTAGCGTTCAATACTGTGTAATGATGTTGAATGAATATTGACGTATTAAACATTATTATTAATTTTATTGAATACATAAATAAAAAGTTTACCTCGAGTAGGATTTGAACCTACGACATCTAGTTTGCTAGAGTAGCGCTCTTACCAACTGAGCTATCGAGATACCAGCTCCAATCGATGTAAATTTTGCCTTCATGTATTTACTTTTGAACTTATTCGTTCATAACAAAGCTTATAATAACACTGACGTATATTTAAGTGAATATAGGGGAGCTTCTATAAACATAAACATCACGCATCAATGATCCTGAAAACTCTTGCTATAAATTGTCACCCTGTGTGTACATTTTAAGGATCATACGATGGATAGTTGGTGTTCTCTTCTTTGTTAATTTCGAATAAAAAGTAGTTTAACATTTTTCGAGCTTTTATTTGATCACTTTTTTTGGTTTTGAGACATTTATAAATGTTATTTTTGTTTCAGTCACAGGTTATACTGGTGTTTACGATTAGATTAATGTTAGAGTAGTTTTGTGTACATAAATGTTCTCGTTATTTTAAGTTTTAGGAATTTAGTTAGTTGAAAGAGAGAAACTAAGTTTTTTAAGAATTAAAAAAATTGAGGCATTGATATACAGTGTGTCCAAAATTGGTCTGTGCAGTATTGCTATCTTGTAAAGTATAAGAGATCGAAAGACGGTTAAATCGAGAAAGTTTTAGAGAATTTTAAGTCCACTAAAATGCCATTCTGAAATCAAGGCTATTTGAAATATTTTTCGAAATATTCGAAAAAAACTGAAAATCGACAATTTTTATTTTTAGCTATATCTCTTTTATTTGAACAGATATAAAAAAAAACAAATTACACTTCGCCATTACCACCTTTTATCCTATATTGATTGGTGACAGAAAAAAATTAATCCGACGTTTCGTCGATTAGAGGCCATCATCAACTTGAATTTTTCATATGGGGCGGAAATTAGCTAATGGTAAAAATGATTACTTTTCTTATTCTAAACCCAACGATTACTTAATGATTATTCGACGTTTCGGCCCTCATTCTTGACATTTTCAAATATTTTTTTTTATGAAAAATTTTTGAAAAAAAATTTAAATGTACATTTATTTCAAATCATAATTCATAATAGGACGTTTCGACTCATCAAAAGCATCATCAAGTAATCTCTTATGATATTCGTAGATAACTATTTATTACGATATCGAGAAAGCCTTTCCAAATCTTGTCTTAAACGACAGATAAATTACTCTTCTATTAAGTTTAAATTTAAGTAAACACCTAACAATACATTTACTTCATGTGAAAATTAGAAAAATGTGACAAATCCTATTAAAACACTTAAAAATTGACTACAGCTAAATAATGAATTCGATTATTATAAATTTCTGGTAGTAGGCTTTAAAACAATTATTGCATCATCAAGTAACCTCTTACGAACAGTAGCTACCTATTCGTAAATAACTATTTATTACGATATCGAAAAAGCCTTTCCAAAACTTGTCTTACAAATACTCAAATGTTTACTTGGTATTCATAAATAAATTGCTCAAGCAAAGGAGTAAAAATAATTGAGATTGTTCAAAAAACACATAGTAGTTATTAGGATATTATGTTAAATGTTACTCATTTAAACCATAAAATTATGACTAAAAAGTAATTAAAAAACATTTTTAGTAATGAATTATACATTTTACAACGCTACAATATCAAATAATTTTTATAACGTTTTATATTAATATCAAATGTATTTTACAGGATAATTATAAAACCGACATTAGTTCTACATACTATTATTCAAAATGTCGACCATTTTTCCAATGCACTTTTCACATTTTTTTGCGACAGTTTTAGTCACTCGACGTATTGTATTACGATTAATATTTTTAATAATATTAAAAATTCGATATTCCAGAACTTGCCTATTTTCTGGGGGATCAAACTCATACCCCTCATTTTTGACATAATAAAAATGCTCGGACTTCCCCTGAACTTGAACCTTGTTGGAACCACAAATTATTAAATTCACGAAGGGATGGAACGATTTAGTTTTCAACATTAAAATGTATCATTGCCCTGTTAACGTGTGGTCATAAATAAATGGACCAATCAGACGATTTCCTGAAATTAATTGGGAATATTAAAAAATGAGTCGTAGTTAATTTATTAAATGTTACTCAATTAACTCAAACAAAGGTATTACTTACCAATCATTCCACACCACACACTAAAACCAAATTGTAGTTGAGGTCGGCGTGGATCGCGAATATGTGGATTTTCACGGGCCCAGTAACGATAATTTTTTTTATTGAAGACTCCACAGTTGGTAAAACGTGTCTCATCTTATCAGTCTTATCAGAAAAATCAGGATTTTCTTGACATTTACGATGGTACCAATTACAAAATTCGATTCTCCCCTCAAAGTCACCTTCTTACAAGGCTTGTACAATTGTTGGCTTGTAAGGATGATATTTAACAACTTTCAAAACATTCTGCACAGTGGATTTTGGAATATTAAACTCCGTGCCACGATTTCGCACGGA
This sequence comes from Vesta saturnalis, assembly GCA_036346205.1. NCBI lineage: Eukaryota > Metazoa > Arthropoda > Insecta > Coleoptera > Lampyridae > Vesta > Vesta saturnalis. Next base: position 587,133 of record JARFJB010002018.1, read on the forward strand.
AGATTTCGGATTTTCCGTTACGATTTTCATTATCGATCGCATACTTTTTTGAACGTGGTTTTTCAAAACTTCCAAATTCTATTAAATTTCTTACTACATTATTATAATGATTTCTCCCAGGTTATTTTCTTTCGGGGTACATTTGAAAATAGTCATCACTAGCTCTGGTAGCATTTCTTTCATTTTTGATATATCAAAATTTTCTTCGTTAACGCCATTTTCAAACAATGTGAGAAACTATTGCAGTCTTTTGGCAGATAACATAAGTGTTATACAATAATTGTTTTCAACTCATCAAAGCCTACTACCAGAAGTTTACAATAATCGAATTCATTATTTAGCTGTAGTTAAGTTTTAAGTGTTTCAATATGATTTTTCACATTTCTCTAAATATTTTCACTTGAAGTAAGAGTAGTGCTAGGTGTTTACTTAAATTTAAACTTAATAAAAGAATTATTTATCTGTCATTGTTTAATACAAGGTTTGGAAAGGCTTTTTCGATATCGTAATAAATAGTTATCTACGAATAGGTAGCTACTGTTCATAAGAGATTACTTGATGATACTTTTGATGAGTCGAAACGTCCTATTATGAATTATGAGTTGAAATAAATGTACATTTGGAGAATAAATTGCTTTGGTAGTTTTTTTTCAAAAATGTTTCATAAAAAAAGAAATATTTGAAAATGTCAAGAATGGGGGTTGAAACGTCGAATTATCATTAAGTGTTATACATTGTTGGACTTAAAACAAAAAAAGGAATCATTTTTTACCATTAGCTAATTTCCGCCCCCATATGAAAAAATAAAGTTGATGATGGTCTCCAATCGACGAAACATCGGATTGATTTTTTTCTGTAACCAATCAATAGAGGATAAAAAGTGGAAATGGCAAAGTGTAATTTATTTTTTTATATCTGTTCAAATAAAAGAGATATAGCTAAAAATAAAAATTGTCGATTTTCAGTTTTTTTCGAATATTTTGAAAAATATTTGAGATAGCCTTGATTTCAGAATGGTATTTTAGTGGGCTCAAAATTCCCTAAAACATTCTCCATTTAGCCGTCTTTCGATCTCTTATAGTTTCCAAGATAGCAATACTGCACAGACCAATTTTGGACACTGTAAATAATAGATTTCTTGGATAAAAATTCCATTTAGTTGAAGTTGTAATCGTATAAATTACCCAAGGTTTGAAATTAAAAAGTATTTTGTTTTTGATAACGTCCACGTGTAATGTCGGTGAATGTAGTGCCATAGATACTTCTGAATCTAGTATACCATATCACCTTTGTTAAGTTTTGTCATTGTAGAATGGGAGGGGAAGCTGACTTTGCAATTGCAGCATGAGGTAATTTCTTTTACTCGATTATTTTCGTATTGAGGATCGTTTTTATCGCGCTTAAAATTCAACCGATTCTTTTTTTTTAGTAATTAGTTCTGTTAGAGGTGCAGTAGAGAGCAGGACTCACGTGTTATTGTTTGTTTCCGGGGATCGCAACATATGCAAGAGGGGAAGTTTTGGGGTGGAATAAGTTAATATAGACTAGGGGTGTATCAAATTACCGTGGAGTAAGTGATCTTCGTTTCCAATGAAAGGTATAATATATTGGTTCACCACATCCCCGAGTTATTGTCTATTGTGTATCGTTTGTCTAGGCTGACAAGATTTGGACATAGAAAGGGGTGTTCGTGATTTTCGAAGTGCTTAGCTCTGTTCCATTGACCTGCTGCATGGCATTTTTTTGTCCGGATTAATTCAACGAATTCCTGTTGAAGAGGTGGTTTTACGTATCTTGCGCAGTTCAAATAATATAAAATCGTTTCGTTGATTTTATAAATTTAAATTAATAAGTGATAGTTAGTACCTGAATATAGTAGAGTAATCAAGTTTTATTTAAGCTTAAATAATATAGTAACGTATAACCAATTGTAAGACCAATCAAAGCGTATTGAAAAGAGAAGTATTCACGTGTAAAGTAGTATTTGGAGTTCGATATAGTCTAGATATCCTAGGTTTCTGTATAACAAGAGGTCTGTTCCGAACACAAGGTAAACTTTTTTGTGAATTTTGTTTGCAGTGGTGACTAATTTTAATAAATTCCTGTGTATTATATTTTTTGTTATATATGCCGACGTCTGAATACGCTGGCTTTTGACATTCACGTTATATTTTTGTATTGACTAACCTTTGGTGTATGAGTGTCCATCCGATTAATGATTCAAAATTTATCTGAGTGTTTTTTATTTATTATACTGACGAATTTGTATTGCAATTATATATTCAATAGAAAATTATTTGACCTTTACAAATTATATAATAAAGCTTATTTTCTGATACTTTCATCAAGCATTAAAACACAATTTTTACAACAACAAAAAAAAGATCAAACGTATGATCGAAATATATACAAGATTAAAAATAGTGTTTTAATGTTTGATGGAAGTACCATCATATACAGGGTTTTCCACGGTAGGCGTTCGTTAGAAGTTTATGTGGTTAGAAAGAAATTAGAAATCTGAATTTTTGGACTTAAGGGTTATTTAAGATTCTCTTTCATTGTAAAATATTTTCAAGGTCATGTTACTTCCGGTTATACCGGAAGTCGCCACTAACTTCCTTATTTTAAACGGAACACTCTGCATATTATTTTATTTTTGGATTCTTGACAAAATTTTAGGATGTCTTATAAGGGTTTCCTATACCTTTTTTCAATTGTTTCCTAGATATCTTGATTTTTTCAAAAATTTTGAAAGATGTAACCCTATTTTCAACACTGCTTGTCTTACTTATTTTTGGCTGATGGAAAGTGCTTCTGGAGTAGACAGAAGTACAAGAACTATACTTTTGAAATACTCATTGACAATTGATTTATTGCATACGTGGTGTTCAAAATTTGATGAACTATTAAGCAATTTTCAAAGTTGAAAAACTTTGTTAATTCAAATGTGACACCCTGTATATTATTGGATGAATAGATGCAGCATTTAGTTATGCATCGTTTGGCTATAACATTACCTATACCTATTATCGACAATTTTCTTGTTAATTAATATTTTCTACTTTAATGTGATTTTTGACAGAAACTGTAACGTTTTTCAAAAATAAAATGAACTTAATTCAAACTACACAAATTCTATTTTATTAAAACAATGAAATAAAACAAGAAGATAACAAAATTGAGAGCATAATAACAAATGAAAAACATAAAACAATTATTTGAACATAACTAGAAAAAAAGTGATAAAAAAGATAAAATGAATCATTACAAATGTTCCACATGACCGCCAATTTGATTTAAGCATTTTATAACTCTATCATATACTCCTTGCGAAATAGATCGCCGAATTTCGTGTGGACACATACTATTGAATGCATTGTGAACACGATTTAGCAATTCCTCTCTAGTTTGAACTGGCCTAGACTACACTAATTCTTTTATACGACCCCAGAGGTAAAAGTCCAGGGGCGTCAAATCGGGTGATCTCGGTGGCCAGTTCCAAGGTCCTCGTGGGCCAATTCACCGATCTTCAAACATCAATGTCAACTGTTGGTGTACAGCTATAGTGGAATGTGCGGGAGCACCATCCAGCTGATACCAACTGTCACATGCAGGTAGAGTATTTCGAAAATCCATAACAAATCCACGGAGAATTTCAAGATATCTCGCCCCATTCAAATTTTCATCGTACACTTGATATGCCACTCTATTATCCATAACTAAACAAAAAACGTTAAAACTAAATTGGAACTGGTGATTACGTTCTCTTGTTACATGAGGATTATCTTGTGCCCAGTAGTGATTATTTCGGTGATTGAAAATTCCTTCTCTACTGAATTTTGATTCATCGGTCCAAATAATGTTGTGAAGAAATCTCGGATATTCGGTCATTCGTACAAGAATAAATTCACAAAAGTTAACACGTCGTGCCTGATCACCAAGATGTAATCCCTGCACAGTTATTACCGAAAAAGGATGCATTTTATACTTCTTTAATATTCTGTGGATTGATGTTTGTGAAATATCCAAATCCAGTGCAGCTGCTGTAATTGAAGGTCGTGGATAAGCGTGAAAATAAGCTAACACGTTCACCTCGTTAACTGAATTATCTATTACTGGCTTTAAATCCGTTCGAGTTGCCCTTATACTTCCAGTTGCAATAAATCGAGCTTCAATTCTTGCAAATTTTCCAAATTTTAATGGTAGGTGTGGATACCGTTCGTTAAATAACCTGCATGTTCGCCTAACAATTCGTCCACATTCACCATGCGTGTAAAACAAATTTAATAAATCATTGTAAGAATATTCTTGAATGCATTCCATTATAAACAGTACTTAAAAAAAATACATAAAAAATTACAAAACCACTTAAATTGTACTGATTTGACATTAAATCAACAACAATGTTTTAATGCGTGTCAAAATCAAGGCTCACTAGATAGCAGTTTTGGAATTTTTTCGGCTTTTATAAAAAATACGGAGTTATACGAGTTATAAAATGCTTAAATCAAATTGGCGGTCATGTGGAACATTTGTAATGATTCATTTTATCTTTTTTATCATTTTTCTTCTAGTTATGTTCAAATAATTGTTTTAAGTTTTTCATTTGTTATTATGCTCTCAATTTTGTTATCTTCTTGTTTTATTTCATTGTTTTAATAAAATAAAATTTGTGTAGTTTGAATTAAATTCATTTTATTTTTCGAAAACATTTCAGTTTCTGTCAAAAATCACATTAAAGTAGAAAATATTAATTAACAAGAAAATTGTCGATAATAGGTATAGGTAACGTTATAGCCAAACGATGCATAACTAAATGCTGCATCTATTCATCTAATAATATACAGGGTGTCACATTTGAATTAACAAAGTTTTTCAACTTTGAAAATTGTTTCATAGTTCATCAAATTTTGAACACCACGTATGCAATAAATCAATTGTCAATGAGTATTTCAAAAGTATAGTTCTTATGTTTCTGTCTACTCCAGAAGCACTTTCCATCAGCCAAAAATAAGTAAGACAAGCAGTGTTGAAAATAGGGTTACATCTTTCAAAATTTTTGAAAAAATCAAGATATCTAGGAAACAGTTGAAAAAAGGTATAGGAAACCCTTATAAGACTTATCCTAAAATTTTGTCAAGAATCCAAAAATAAAATAATAATAATAATAATAACAGGGTGTTCCGTTTAAAATAAGGAAGTTAGTGGCGACTTCCGGTATAACCGGAAGTAACATGACCTTGAAAATATTTTAGAATTAAAGAGAATCTTAAATAACCCTTAGGTCCAAAAATTCAGATTTCTAAATTGTATCTAACCACATAAACTTCTAACGAACGCCTACCGTGGAAAACCCTGTATATATATATATATATATATATATATATATATATATATATATATATATATATATATATATACATACATACAGGGTGTCCCAAATAGAGTGGGAACATTTCAATTTCCGAACAGTTCCGAAATTATTTGCCTTCGATAAAGCACTTAAAAATGATGTCAAAATAAAATTCAAGATGGCTGTTTCCAAGATGTTAATAACAACTTTCTCATTTTAAGTGAGCGCCATATTGGATTTTTACACAATTAAATGGAATTTTTTTTCTATTTTAAACGATGTACAACCAATGTACGAATAAAAAATTATGGGAAATATTAATTGTTTTCATTTTAAATCAAGTAAAAATTATTTATTAAAAAAATTAAACACAACGATACATCGTGATATTAGTAAATAAATAAATAATACATTACAATAAATATTCAAAGTACTGGCCGTTTTCATGTACACACAATCGATACCGTTTTACAACACTGTTAGTAACTGTAAATGTAAATGTATTTCGATGAACACCGTTAAAGGCCGTCACTACTCCTTCAAGCAGTTCTTCTGCATTATTGTAATGGAAATTACTACCATACACTTTATTTTTTATAGTGGCCACTGATTAGATGTATTGGTGGCAATTATTACATTATCAAAACGGTCATTTAAATATCGGATAACATTGCCAGCATTATGTGCTTGAGAGCCATCCTGCTGATATCATATTTGAACATTTTGTACCAAAGATAGATCATCTAATAAATTTTCAAGATATGTTTGCATAATTTCCATGTAACGCTGCGCCGTTACAGTTCCATAAAAGATTAGAGGACCAACTAAACGATTTCCCAATACGCCACAAAAAAACATTAAAGCCGAAACGAACCTGGTTGTGGCGTGGAACCACTATGTGTGGATTTTCCTGTGCCCAATGGTGCTCATTATGGTGATTAAGTAATCCACAATTGAAGAAGTAGGATTCGTCAGTCCTTAACACTTGGTTTATTATAACCATTTTCTGCAATTTTATTTAAAAAACCATCTACAAAATGCTGTTCCACGGATATTATCATTTGGTTATTTGATGTAATTTATATGCGTGGACATTGTGTTTTTTTTTAAATTCTCGATCATGTAGTCTTAGACACAACTTGAGCTTCAATTTCTCGAGTAGAAATATTCGGATTTACTTGCACACAAGCTAAAGTTAATTCCTCATCTTCAGTAACCACGTTTATGTTCCGATTGGGCTTTTTAAGACATCCATAATGTTGAAAATGTAAACTTTCACCATTAACTCTCGTAATAAAATACTTATCTTTTTTTGGGATTTTTTAATGGTGTACTTTAAAATTATACAATCTAAACGTTTCGATAACACTTACAGTTATCTTCGTCAGTAGTAATGTTTCTTAAAAATTGTTAAAGATGTAGTAAACAATTTTGTCAAATTTGAAAAATTCAAACATAAACATAAGCCTGCTATTAGTATAACAGTTTTTGAAACATAAAGCCAACTATAACATTTTTTTTAGTAAAGAATAACTAGGTCATAAAATTAAATATTATTAAACTGCCTCAAAGATGACAAACCAGAACACTCTCTATGACGAAAGCTAACAATGAAATTTGCCAGCCAAAAAACACATTTAACAAAATTTAATCGAGTTATGATGTAAGTGTAAAGTTGTGAAAAACTTCAATTTTAAAATTCACAAATCCAAACATTACATCAAATAAAATAACCCAGTTAATAACACTTCCAATTATTGATAAAGATATCTCTTTGTTAGATTTAACTTTAAATTTTCAGCGAGAATATGATTCTCTAATAGTTTCCACGTGAAAAAGGTGCACTCATTTATTAATTCTAATTTACCATTAATCTAAAAAATAACGAATAACAAAGTAAACTAAACAATATTAAATTACAGTAAATGCTCCACATGATAACTGTTGGTTGCAAGGCATAGTGATATTCTGTTATTTAAAGAACGTCTATTCCGTTTGTAAATATTACGTATCTGCCGGAACACATTGCAAGCATTTTGAACTCGCAACCAAAATTGTTCACGCGTTTGTATGCGTACAGTGTACTTCCTAGGTTTGAGAAAACCCCATACACAAAAATCGCAAGGATTTAAGTCCGGCGATCTAGGTGATCATTGAAGAAAAAATAAAAACAACTGAATTTGGCAACTTGCAGAGTTACAATATGTCTTAAACTGTTGACAAATTTGTCAGTGGTAATAATGGAATATCATTCATTCCTATCTGAATATTTCCATATTTATTTGAAGTAGAAGCAAGATATTAGCTTACGTTTCTTTGAAAAATAGTTTAGTTTACTGCTGAGGAATATACATTTATGCATTTAATTTATGGGAAAGTTCAGTGTAATGCTAGAAAGGCACAACGTAGATATACAAAGAAGTTTCCTGAAACAACGCATCCCACTCATATCACCTTTATAGCCCTTCATCAAAGATTGCCGGAAGATGGATCAGTGTTTCCTAAAAAAAATGACATTCATTTGTAACGGAAGAATTTGAAGAAGCTGTTCTGATGGATCTCCAAGATAATTCATAATGTGTATGAACATTGTCCGCTATGCATCCTGGAATTTCTAAAACATCAATTAATCGAATTATACACAAAGAGAACTTGTACCCATTCCATTTTAAAGGTACATGCTATGTTGGGTGGTGACTTCCCTGCTCGCTTAGCATTTTCCAATTAGTTGACAAATAAAAAAATTGAGGACCCAACCTTTTTATCCCGCATCTTATTTTCGGATGAACCAACTTTCACCAAAGACGGGGTTGGTAATCTGCACAATTCACATAACTATTCATACGTTGGAGATAATCCTCATGTTGTGAAACAGATGAAACATCAGCATAGGTACAGCATTAATGTGTGGATTGGAATTGTTGATAGCAATCGAATTGGACCTGTAGAGCTGCCCGGTCTATTCAAAGGAGAAGATTATTTAAATTTTCTTGAGAATATTTTACCCACGTTACTAGAGGAGGTTCCTCTAAATATTCGGCAAGGCATGTAGTACATGCACGATTGGTGTCCGGCTCATTTTAATAGAGGTGTGCGTCAATTTCTGAATCAGACGTTCGTAAACCAATAGATTGCTATAGGCGGTCCAGTTCAATGGCCAGCTAGATCTTCGGACTTAAATCCGTGCGATTTTTGTGTATGGAATTTTCTCAAATTTAAGGTGTACTAATACCAATACAAACGCTTGAGCAACTTTGGTTGCGAGTTCAAAATGCTTGCAACGAGTTCCGGCAGTACGTAATATTTACAAACAGATGAGACGTTCTTTAAATAAAAAAATTCCACTATACCTTGCAACCAATGGTCATCATGTGAAGCGTTTATTGTAATCTAACATTAAGTTTTGTTTAATTCGTTATTCGTTATTCTTTAAATTAATAATAAATTAGAATTAATAAATGATAGATAGAAATTAAAATCAATAAAGTTTAAAAAAAACATGTATACAATACAAAATAACAAATAAAAGGTTGTATTGAAAAACACAGGACGTTTTTCTTGAAAACGGTTGGTTTTAGAGATGTTTAACAAGACTACCTTTTTCACGTTGAAACTATTAGAGAATCATATTCTCACAGAAAATTGATAATCGAATGCAAGCGGAAGAAGTTAGGGTAAGAAATGTATAGGGCCCCTACCCCTAGCCCGACCCTGTATATGATATTCACTTCTCTCTGATCACTAAAAACAGTAATTATCATTGGTAAATAGTCTGTCATATTTGAAAGGTGAATCTACAGTAGTTCCAGAGTAATTATGCAAAAATCAGTTTCATGACGTCATCTTTAAAGAGTGGTAGCTCCCTTAATAAGCATTTACGGACCTAAGTTTATAGGAACTTTTCTTTATATTTTTCTCTGTAAAACCACCTATTTAATTTTGTAGGGGTTGTTGAGGGACATCCTGTATATATGTGTGTATATATATATATATATATATATATATATATATATATATATATATATATATATATATATATACAGTGCGTCCGTAAATTAATGACTAAGTTAACTTAAGATCAAAGTATATTTTTCTTAAAAAAACGCCAGGACACGTCGATTAGTATTTTTAGTGGCGCATTTTTTACAATACAATTTTTTATACAGGGTGTCTCATAATAAAAGATATTACCATACGTTCGATTTTTTAAATGGAACGCTCTGTGGATTATGTCATATTCGGATTCTACTGCAAATTCTAGATATTTTAGTATAATACCCTAGGTCTATCTATCTCCGTTTCTGAAATATTGACACTTGAAAAATGATAATTTTTCCTTTTTTGACTCGCTAACGAATCCTCTGCGTAGAGTACTACCAGTACTTAAAGGTCTAGTTGCTTTAATTTTGTCAAACAATTTTATTAGCATATTTCAAATACAGCAAAAAATTACAGATAAGAAATACAATTAAGTCAGCAGATTATAAAAACGTTTATGTTGGAAAGAAAAATAAATAAACCGATTTAAATAAATTCATATTTTTCTATAGTTGCTTTAATCTTGTCCAATACTGTACTTTTAAGGTAGTTGCATTGGTTGGTAAAACTGTTAGATAGACGTTATTATTGAAAGTGTCTAAGTTGTTCCGGCTTTGTGATCCAAAAATATGGTAAACTTAACTGAACGGGAGATGATTAAGATACTCTGCATGATTGGATATGGAGATAGGACACGCACTCTAGCAGAACCAGCTCATTTATTTAACGAAATTCATCCTGGTCGCCCTCCCATTCCGCAAACTGTGGTCAGCATAGAGGAAGCGCGTGCGTGCGTGCGTGGGTGCGTGCGTGCTTGCGTGCGTGCTTGCGTGCGTGCGTGCGTGCATGCGTGAGTGCGTGCGTGCGTGCGTGCGTGCGTGTGTGCGTGCGTGCGTGTGTGTGTAGTGTCTATATATATATATATATATATATATATATATATATATATATATATATATATATATATATATATATATATATATATGTATACATATCTTTAGGTTAATGTACTTATTGTTTTTTTTTAAGTGTAAACACAATGTTGTACAGCATACTATATACATTTTAAGTGTTTGTTTTTTTATGGTAATTAGATCATGAAGTAACGTCAAGATTTTTGATGTTTATTTGAAGTGAAGTAATTGTGTTTTAAAGTTTACATTGTTTATTGAATTTTAACGTAACTTTCACAATGTTGTACAGCATACTATATACATTTTAAGTGTTTGTTTTTTTATGGTAATTAGATCATGAAGTAACGTCAAGATTTTTGATGTTTATTTGAAGTGAAGTAATTGTGTTTTAAAGTTTACATTGTTTATTGAATTTTAACGTAACTTTTAAACGTTTATTGCAATATTCTTCTTGGATTTGTGCATACTTTAGGACGAATTGATTTAAGTACGACTGGTTGTAAAAGAAGCAAAGTGATTTTCCGAAGTAATAATTCATTGAAAATCAGAATTATACAAGTTCTTGGTTAAGTAACAAGTCATTTTAAAAGAGATTTTAGATGATAAAGTAACGTAATTATATAGTGAGTCGGTCGTTGATCGAACAGCTATTTGATTTTGCATACGAGGGTTTTGCGAATAGTCGCGATTTTTTTTTTTTGGAGTAATTTCTTATAAGAACCACCATACCGGTTGTAAACATCTTTGTTTGAAAATGAGCTGTATTTTTCGACGAACTTAGGCAAACTTCCCGATATAGACGTTTCGTAAATTTTAATTCTTTATAAATTTTCAATCGTGTTCAGTTTTGTTGTACAGACGTATTTTGAGTTTCAAATTGAAGAATTAATTATCGTAGATTCATTTATTTTTGGGTATTTGAGATAATTTTAGCGTGTAGTTTATCGAAATGTTTAAATAGTTTTGGTTTTATTTTCGCAATTTTGCGGCTTTTACATAAAGCTTAGAATTTCATTGAAATTGAAATGGATGGTAAGAAGTACTTAGTTCGTCGGAGGTTATGCCCTGAAGAACTAAATATTTCGTTGCCGCTATCTTTGTGCTATCTTTTTGGTTGTGAATCACCTCAAGACGGGTACTGAATGATTAGCCAAGAGAAATACTTAATTAGACGGAGGTTAGGCCCTGAATAATTAGATACTTTTACTTAGCAGAAGGCTCTCTTAAGGATATTAACCCTTTAAAGGTTGCCAGTAGTTTCGACTCCAAACACGATCTTACAGTTCTCCAAATACCCATTAGAATTCCCAGTTAATTCAATTTGAATTTACCCAGTTACTAGTCCTCGGATAATCTCCCCATTTACCAAATTGCATTATACAAAAACCAATGTACTTATAGCTGGCCCACAAATAACATTCATCCATCTATTACCCGTCTCTTGAATATATCCTCCACGCCTGTTTCATATATTCACATACACACCACGACATTTTTAATTATTACCCTGATTTCAAATCATTTAATTACAACAAGTGGTTATGATAGAACTGGTGTATCTTATCACATATTCATTATTATGCATAACAAATACAAATACAACACTCACCTGTTAATAATTCCGTTATAATCCTGAACTCACACATAGTTACACGTATAGTACATGTTCATTATAAGTAATATTTTGCTTAATGAAGATTGCAACGTGTGTAATAAACACCTGTTCAATTTCATATTTCACAGTACGCTCCACAGAGGGCGATCCTAGTACGCAAGGCAGCGGCGTCTCATAAAATTTCCACAGCGGGGCCTCCAGAATCAATTTTCCAGTTAATTTATTTCATTCAGTATTTCATTAAGTTTGTATTTTATTATCCCCTTTTTAGAGTTTGTTTTATTTTATATCATTATAACAGAACAGATTTGTTATAAAATATTAAGGTTTATTATTAAGTGTATCCACGGAGTAGTGAGAGTCTTTAATCCCGACCCGAGAAACAAAAGCGAGGGCAAATAAAAAAAAGTAGCACCAACCGAGGGAGGTGGTACTACGCTAACGTAAATTTGCCAATATATATATATATATATATATATATATATATATATATATATATATATATATATATATATATAACTTTCCACCTAACTTGGCTTATTAGATTTTCTGATTACTTGCATACTTTGCAACTATCTGCATGTTATCCCATTGAATGCGGTGGCCTTCGTTCCAGACATGTTCAGCGATACTCGATCTTTCTGTTTCACCCTTGCGGGCGTTGTTTTTATGTTCCTGCTTTGTCACCTTGAGTGGTCTAGTACTCTCTCCTATGAATGCTCTGTCGCATTCGCATGTTAGGTTGTATACACCTACCATCAGAATCACAATTCCAAGAATCGTGTATACAACCTACCATGTGAATGCGGCAGATAATACATAGGAGAGAGCAGTATACCACTCAAAAGTGAGAATACAACAACATAAGAACAACGTCTACAAGGGCGAAGTAGAAAAATCAAGTATAGCCAATCATGTATGGAACGAAAAACTAAACAGTTTACAAAAAATTATTTAAAAGAGCATAAAGTACTCTTTCAAATGAGATTAAAAATATTCAGATACGTTGAATGGTTTAGGCGATATTAAACTCCCCCCCCCCGCCCTTATTATGATATGTACGAAAAAATGTCGTAAAGCAAAATGGTGTGGTATTACCCAAGCTGTCAAATGATGTTTTGAAAGTTATAGCTCAACGTCTAACTTTCCAAGATAGCGTGAATTTTATGTTTCTTCATAGTAGTTACGCCCCCTAGCGGTCAAATTACGAACTTCAAAATAATGTCCAGCTATTTCTCTTGCCCATCTTACTTATATGGATTTTTTCCCCAAACCTCTAGGCTTTACCATTGTCGAGATACAGCTGACGCTATTGCAGAGTTAGTTTATGACGTCATCCATCATTTTGTATTAGATAAGTTACATCCAATCATAATTGATATTTCTTTTCGCTATCATTTTTAATGTGCTTACTGTATTCTTGATACTAAACTGCTCGACATATGAAGTGAATCAGTTTTTTTCCAAAGATTATTATGACAGAACTTTCAAACCAAATCAGATCAGAAAAAAATTCCGAAACCAGTCGATTTTTATTTTTAAGTGTGCGGTTGGTCAGATTATTATTTTATTTTAGAGGTCATTTATGTAACGCTTAGAGACGGGTATAGGGAAATATTAACAAAAGTTGCTTAGAATTTTATGCAGAATCCGAAAATGCAATAACATACAGGGTATTCAATTTGAATTTTCAAAGTTGCCTTGGGTTTCTGGTAGAAGTGGCAACGTTGCACTTTTGAAAATAGTTTTAAAAGATATATCATGGCCTATTATGTCTACATACCAAATTTGGAATAGTTGTCTTTTTAGTTCGCTTGTATTTTTATAGAACAACAGTAATCTTGAATCACCCTGTTTACGTAACGCAAATACTCAAAACTATTGCTACGACTGATTAGATGATTAAAAGATCTCTCAAAAGTTCCATTGCAACACCTACCCTTTCCATTAAAGAAAATCATCAATGACGTCATCACGCTTACATAGGTAACCTCAAAATAAATTTAATAACCTGAACAACCGCGTCTAAAATAAAAATCAACGGGTATCGGGATTTTTTCTGAAGTTGTGATTTAAGAATTATTGAATTTATTCCATAATTTAGCGCTCACTGTGTGATAGTATATAATATATATATATATATATATATATATATATATATATATATATATATATTTATTTGTGTGTGTGTGTGTGTGTGTGTGTGTGTGTGTGTGTGTGTGTGTGTGTGTGTGTGTGTGTGTGTGTGTGTGTGTGTGTGTGTGTGTGTGTGTGTGTGTGTGTGTGTGTGTGTGTGTGTGTGTGTGTGTGTGTGCTCTAAAAATATATATTAGATACTCACTGGCTCATCCGTAAATGTGTCACACTTGTAAGTTCAAATCTGAGAGTAGTGAAGTGCATAGGAAAAAATTAAAACGTATCAATTCGACTCAAGGCAGTTATGGAAGCAGAGTCCGCTTCCGAAACGTCGCACTATAAAGGCAAAAACTGTGGAAGTAGGCCAATCAACTCAACTAAAGGAGTATAATTGGTTCAATACGATGCAACAAAGGATCTTACGGCGCAAGAGCTTATAACTGCGTAAAGTTCATGCGTAGCGCAAAGCACGTCTTTGCGATCTATGAGACGAAGGACTACAGGCTTTATAGAGTTACCTTAAATAGCGGTAGACTGTATGTGTAAACCATGGCGAGATTTAACCGGACGAGATGACGACCTGATTTCGCGTCGAGGATAGGTGTCTAAAGCTACTCAAGGAGACTAACTGGTCTACTAGAGTGATAAAGTGTGGAATTCCCTTGCAGCAACAACACCAACACCCGAGAATAATTACATAGCATAAGACAAAATTGAAATATCCCGTAAAGAAATAGAAAAATCCATAAATACACGAAATAACTAATGAGCAAGTCAGACATGACAAATGAATTACATATGCTCCTTCAAAAAATTCCAACAAAACAAATAGTGAATGGAAGATAATCATTACAATACCAATGTTTAAGAGAAGAGACAGAGCCTTGCCCCAGAATTATAGAGGAGTTACCTTGTTAAGCTGTCGTAAAAGTCCTAACAAAGATACACAATTTGGATTTAGGGCAAAGAGATCAACAACGGATGTAATTTTCACATTACGACAAGTAAGCGAAATCAGTAGAATATAGCAAACCCATATGTATATATATATATATATATATATATATATATATATATATATATATATATATATATATATATATATACATATAATGTGTTTTGTTGATCTACGCAAAGCGTTCGATTCAATAAGAATCATTGATATGATATCCATTATGCAACAGAACCGAATACCAGAACCGATCACCAACCTAATAGATAACATGTATGAAAACACAACAGCGATAATAAAAGTACATACTCGAAATCCCAGTAACTACGGGCATAAGACAGAGCGCCTCACTCAGCCCAATGTTATTTAATATAATAATGAACGAAATCATCAACTCAATTAAAACAAAACAGGGATACAGAATGGGGCAGGGAAATATAATCGTAATGTTACGTGGAGCACGCTGTCCTAATGGTCGATAATGAAGACGACCTCCAACGTCTACTATACACATTGTTAATAGTGCAAAAGAATGGAACATGTGGGTATCAAAAGACTAACCTAAATTTATGACAACAGCAAAAAACCCGTAAGATGCAAACTAAGAAAAGAAGACACTATTATCGAGCAGCTAATGAACTTTAACTATTTTGGGGGTAGAAATATCCACCGGAAGAAACTGTATTAAAAAGTACCAACGCAGACGTCAAGCAAGAATATCAAGATACCTTCCCCAGATGCTCGGGAAGAATAAATAGATGAATACAGGAAATAAAATAAAAGTGAATAAAACTGTAGTTACACCTGCCATTACTTAAGAAGCGGAAACGAGAGCAAAAGCTAGCAAGACAAGAAAACTACTAAGAAGCACAGAAATGAGAACACTGAGAGCCATAACGTGGCATACACTACTAGACGGAGTGCCCAACACAGATATACGAGACCAATGCGGTATTCAAGACATAACAAAATTTATAAAAACAAGACGCAAAGAATAAGGTCTTATCTAATGATATGTATGTAATAGAAGCAATAAAAGGTGTTAGAGGTTATAAACGCTTTCGGGCGTCTGTCGTGTTTGACTCTTTAAGACGGTACTCATGTATAGATACATGATGAGGTGAGCGCGGAGGCCGTTAGACCTCCTTGAGAGCTTTAGTGATGAGGCCATTACTGTTTCGGGAAGGCCTATTGTTACGCGAGATAACTGAACCACGGGAGCGACGACGATAAAGGGGGAGTTGATGCGCATGGCGTGCTGTGACGAGGAAATGACGCATGTATTCATGGGGGATTGCGTTAAGCGTGGTGCTGGCGTGCTGAGTACTACTTATTTCCTTTTAGATTTGATTTTTTAGTGGTGTTAAATTAGTTTGTTTCATTATATTATCAAGTACATTGTTTTGGCGAATTATTATTATTAGTATTATTAAAGGTAACTCTATATGTGCAGGCTAATGTACTAGTATACATTCGGCTTACAATAATCGGCCATTTTAAACTCACCATTTGAGCGTCAAAACTTATGAAGCAACGCCTGTGGTAACATGACGAGCATTGCATTCGGGAGGTAACGAGGTCGATTCCCGTTACGGTCTACCCTGTATGACGCTTTTTATGGGAGTCCTCCTTCATATAGCGGCATGGTCACTGTGTATACCCACATCATATGCAGTTATTTGGGCGAATGCTATGGTAGCACCTTTCCCTTCTAAACTCTAACTTCGCTAATACCGATCCTATTTTGACCGCACCTATCCTTACTCCCAACATGCATACATACTTAGGAGTATGGAAAGCTCACACAGTCTGCCGTACCCTTTGAAGAGGGAGTAGAATATGTTGCCTTTTCCTTATCCTTTTTATTTGAAATAGCATCACAAAGGAATTCCTAAAGACGAGCAGCACAACCCTTCATGACTTACGGTTATGAGGAATTAAATAAATTATTCACTGCCCAGCTTTATCAAATCAAATTTGAACATCTTAAAGGATTCTTCATTACTTACAAGCGACACTTATTCAATATTTGACTGATCCATCAAAATGTAACTGATTTTATGTTCCAATAACACATAAATTAGTAAATCCCGATGTTACATTTATTATTAACATTTCCCTTCAGAAATTACTATCCCTTTCGCTTGAATTCGTTATATTTTATTTATGAAATCAATAAAAGACGACTGTAACAATTACACAATCTGACACAAGTTTGAATTAATAATTAAATTTCATTCTATTATATGATTGGGGAGTTTATGTGTATCTTGGCTGATGGAAGTTAATTGTTTTCAAACATTTAGATAATGACTTACTTCACGATTAATTTTTGCTTGTTTACAAAATTTAACATAAGGTTATCAACAATTTCTGTCAAAATTTGTTTTTGATGCATTAATTAAAATTAATTATTCCTCACTCAGCACACACCAGAAACATTTTGCATGCAAAAGACATAATTTATAAATATTACCTACCTACAGCTTAACGTTAATGTTCCAAATGTTGACGTTTGTATATCATCTTGTATAATTAATAATTTAACTTACCTCATTAAGGACAATTTTTGTCTTTAAGGAAATGCTATTAATACAATAACCTCCGTTCCATATATACAGTGTGATTCCTTAATGTTGTACAAATTTTATGGTTTATGAATTTTTATTAATATTTACAATTCACTATAAATAGGGAATTTACTCCCCTTAACAGTAGCTTACCATTCTATCGCATATAAACAGAGTTTAGAATTAACATAAATTTTGGTTGCCATTGTAAATACATTTGTGAAGAAATTCAGAAATTAAACTAGATTGTAAATGCAGAAACATTTCACTAGTAGAAAACAAGTTGGTTTTTTGTAATGGAAATTCATTGTATATATTTGTGTGTGCATGTGATTGAGTGAGTGAGTGAGAGAGTGAGTGAGAAAGTGAGTGAGTGAGTGAGTGAGTGAGTGAGTGAGTGAGTGAGTGAGTGAGTGAGTGAGTGAGTGAGTGACTGAGTGAGTGAGTGAGTGAGTGAGTGAGTGAGTGAGTGAGTGAGTGAGTGAGTAAGTGAGTGAGTGAGTGAGTATGTGTGTGTGTGTCTCTGTGTGTGCGTGCGCGCGCGTACGTGCGTGTGTGTGTGTTGCGTACGTGCGTTCGTGCGTTCGTGCGTGCGTGCGTGCGTGCGTGCGTGAGTGAGTGCGTGGGTGCGTCCGTGAGTGCGTGCGTGCGTGCGTGTGTGTGTGTGTGTGTGTGTGTGTGTGTGTGTGTGTGTGTGTGTGTGTGTGTGTGTGTGTGTGTGTGTGTGTGTGTGTGTGTGTGTGTGTGTGTGTGTGTGTGTGGTGTGGTGGGTGGGTGGGTGGGTGGTGCGTGCGTGCGTGCGTGCGCGTGTGTGTGGGTGAGTGAGTGGGTGAGTGTGTGTTCGTTGTGTGTATGTGTGTGTGTGTGTGTGTGTGTGTGTGTGTAGGTCTGTGTATGTGTGTGTATGTGAGAAAGGAAGGTATCATGTTATATGTTAAACTTTGTTTTGATTAAATTAAAGAAATTAGTGTGGGTGTTTGTGGTGTTGTGTAGGTGATGTGTTATTCATCCTTAGAGCAGCCGGATCCGTTGATGTGGTCGTCGTCAGTATTCTATGCGAGAAGGGGTACGTTTAGGAGTTTGCTAATGGCGTAAGGAGAATTGTCAATAAGCTGTTCGAGGAGTTGACGCAGAAGGGCACGAGGATACTTGAATTTTGTTTTGTGACTTTTGCAAAATCTATTTCCGCGATGGATGGTTATACAAGGAATGAATAGAATTTCTTTAGTAGGGACTGTGTCGCCAAAAATCCTGCTTTGGGCAAAATTAGTTTGGAGGAATTTGAGGCGGTCTCTGATCGGGGCTATGTTGGCGTGTTGGATGTTAATGATGTTTGGAAATTTGACGTCTAGATTGTGTATTCTGTGCAGGATCTGGCGTTCACATAAGGATATTTCTTTAGGGAGTCGTGATTAAGTGTGACGTACAATGAAGGTCGGCAGTCTGTTACGAGTTTTACGAACGTTTTATAAGTGTACTGTAGGGTTTTGGGATGGAAACCTACGGAGGAACCGTTTAAGGTGCCGAGCAAATTGGTTCGGTTGCGTTTTCGGTTCAGTGTTCTAGTAAATATAATACCTAGGTATAGGATTTGGTCTTGTAGTGTTATTTGTTCGTCCCGCAAGGTAATCGAGACTCGGTTGACTGAAAGGTTTTTTTTAGCGAAGTGTGTTGGATGACGAAATAGGTTGGCTTGGGTCCTGGAAAGGTTTACGGAGACTCTCCATTGGTTTTCCCAGTTGGAGAAGTTTAGTAGTATGCTGTAGATGAGGAAAGGGGCTCTCACGCTATTCTGGCTAACTGATCAGTTTGTGCTGAAGAGGTGGGCTTTGGAATGTCGAAGCTGAATATTAAATAGAGTAAGGGAACCAAGGTAGATCTTTGCGAAGCGGCAGCTGTTGGTGTGAAGAGATTGGAGTGGATATTTCCAACTTTTAATTTAGCCGTTCTATCGGATAGGTCCGAAATTATGAGTTTAGAAATGGGATCAGAAATTCCTAGGGAAGGGATTTTGTGTAATAGTACTGCATACCAAACCCTGTCGAACGATTGCTTGATATCCATAAATATGGTAAGGTTGCATTGCGTACGATAAAATGCTCCAGACATTTCTGTTACCAGGTTCAACAGTAGATCATGGCAGGTCCCAAGCCAAATTGGGAATTAGGAAGTAGGTCGCTGCTTACGGTGTGATTCATAAGCATACCAACTAGGACCTGCTCGAAGCATTTTCCTAGAGAGCTGAGTAAGGATAGACTGTATGAGGATGGATTGGTAAGATCGACTTTGGGCTTAGAAATTGTGACTATGGAGACTGATTTCATCATGCCCTGTTCGAGTTCGTTTTTAATATTAAAGGACGGATAATTTCGAGATGTGAGCGTGTTTTAGAGGTGGTTTTGAGGATGCCTTGCGGGTTTTTGAGCTGAGATTTAAGGGTGGCTTTCCGTCTGGTCAGTCTATCAAGCTTATACCAGAAAAGTTTGCTGTTTCGGAAATCGAGCTTAGAGGCAGTTTGTATCAATCTGTTTTGAGTGATTGTATTGGTTTCTCGGCGGATATTGGCAATGAACCGGTTATGCTCCGTCTTGAGAGCCGGATCCCTGGACCTCAGAAATTGGCAGCAAATGAGCCTGTTTTCCTTGATCCAGTTCACAATATGTTGATGCAGAAGCTTAAGAGAGATGTTTAGGTTGTTAAGTGGCACTACTGGCGTGGCCGCCTCCACGATAATGAAAGTTAGGTCGTGCAAGGCTCTCTCGACATCCTGGTCGTGGTTGGAGATGTGCATTCCAATTTGCTTTAGATAAATCTTGCATGAGTATGTGCGTTGGAGGTGGTAGAGGAGTGGGTGCGAATGAGCTTTTAATAAAAGGGGTAAGCGGTCCGATGTTATTGTTATTTCTAGGTAGCATTCGTGTTCGAATTGGTTAAATCGTGGTTATGAACAGAGAATATGGTCTACTGTTGAAGCACCGTGGCAGTCAAAGTAGGTAGGTACAGAGTTGTAGATTCGTAGGATGAAAATCTGAGGAGTAAATCAGACAGGGTTATTCCGTTGGCATCAGTGTGTATTTTGTCAAACTGAGTATTTCGGACGTTGAAATCTCCCAAAACAACTACATCTGGTAAACTAGCAACGTATTCTACGGTTCTATTGAAATGGCTTCTAGTGGAGGATTTTAACACTCAAAGAGTATTATTGGTTGCGGAAAATAAACTGTGGCTGCTATGCATTCGTAGTGTTGGAGGTGTTGGGGTAGTTCGAACCGGATTGAAGAAAACGTATTGTTGATTAGCAGAGCAGTGCCTCGGGTTCCCCTGAGGAGAGAGTGTGGTAGTTGGCAAAGTGGATAGCACACCTATCGGACAGTTTTTTTTCCCTTATGGAGAGCAATTAAATTTTCTCGGATGTGAGGAGGTTTTTGAGAAGAGTGCGCTTTCTACGTACACTCTTAGAATTTACTGTACCGACACGAGATCCATTGTAGGTGTATTTTAGAGAATTGGGGATAACAAGGATTTACGGGGTCACGGAGCAACCTACACGGATATACGTGTCCGTAAACGAGGCGGTCGTCCGTCTTTTCAAAGGGGCTTTGGAGTGGGAATCTGATATCTTAATGATCCATTACCTACGGTCCGGAAAGAGTCCGAGATGGGATAAGGTATGGGTGCGGATATGTAATGTTATGGTAAGGAATTGTGTGTCGATATGAGTGTCGGATTCTGACGATGATAGGATTGTAGGAGCAGGTGGGGTGAGGACCTCTGCAATTATTGCGTTTAGGGGTTGGGGCAGGATAGGATTTGGATCTATTGGAATCACCACATTAGGGACATATGTTGGTTTTGGAAGGGTATCTTTCCGCAAAATGTCCCACATCCGTAGAAGAGTATTTTGGAAGGGGTTGCAGGATGTGGGATGGCTCGCACGGATAGTGTCGACCGAATGTGTTGACACCATGTGCGAGCAGGAATTTAAAGGTGAGAGCATAGGGTGTGATGAGGTGGATCATGGGAAGATGACAGGTTTGATCCTTAGCTATTATACGGATGGCTTGGGTTACTTTGGGTAGGGATGTGGAGTCAAGGATTTCCTCCGGCGTAATGTGGCGGTTAACATTGCGGATTATTCATGCGCAGGAAGGAGCTTTAGAAGGGGTTAGGGAGATCGGGAGACCAACATTTGGGCGAAGGATATGGAAAGGTCACCGAAATCATGCTGGATGGTTTTCGCAAAATCCTGTGGGACAGGAGCAGGGAAGTGCGATTGTAATTACATTTTAAATTGGTTAAAGTGAGGTTAAATGGTTTTAGGCTATTAAATAGGGTTTTTCGGGATACAATGTTAATGGGGATGTTTCTCATGCAATATCTGTAGGTAACGGGTTTCGGGTTGATGGCTTGCAGGGTGGGACTGCCGAGGGCGACCATGGTAGAACTGGTTGGGCGGGGATGTTAGAGATTATGAGAGTTGTTTTTAGTTGTCGTGTAGACATTAAAGGAGGTTGACGGGAGCGGGATGACACATAGGGAGGCATGAAGGAGGTAGAATGGTCGGACGCAATAGATTGCGACCTATAGCAGGGTGGGGCTGTTATAGTTGCGGCGTACGACAGCGAGTAGTTTGGGGAAGGTTGTAAAGGAGAAGAGGGTGGTGGTGGTGGGGACGGAGGTGGCAAGATTCGGGTGGTTGGTAGGCGATGAGTGTTTTACTACGGTGCAGGTTAATAGGGTTACAAAAAAGGGTTGAAAATAAAATAATAAGGACTAAAAATAGTGGGTTCATTCCAAGATGCAGCCTCATGGCCCATTGGAAAAAGGCCTGGAGTTGGAGACCCAATAGAAAGGGGGGGGGGGTTAATGTTACTTTCAATTGAATTAAAAAATAAAACAAAATTTTTTTTTAATTTATTATAGGTAGAATTTACCTGGCTCTGACCAGGATATTTCAAAAACTGTTAAATTAACAAGAAAACGTCAAGACCTTTTTTAAATAGTATCTAATATCGTATATGTACAGACTCCTTTATTATATTGTTTATCTATTAATATTTTACACACCTGTTGACGTACGTGCTAGTGTACCATTTATCATAGAATTCTCTCCAAATGAGCGATATTTTGCATAAAGCATAAGCATTATATAAATGTCAAAGCCATAAAAACATTACTACTTTTAGTTGAGATTGGCGTGTTTTTTTTTGTTTTTCTTGTGTGTTTTGAAGCTTTATTTCAGCACACCTCGAGAGTTGCACTTAGTCAATTAGTCAAATAGGGTTAAAACGTCAAAATCGATTCGTTTCCTTATTTTTCGGTTGTCACAGACTCGTGTTCTATATTGTGTACTATACCGTTATTTAGACATACAAATAAATAAGATTCTAATAAGGGCGCCCACATTTAATAAGTAATTTACCATCATAATATATATATATATATATATATATATATATATATATATATATATATATATATATATATATATATATATATAATGATGGTAAGTTACTTATTAAATTTTTCCAAAAACACTTTATCATAACATTATACACTTTTAATACAATAATTATTTGCATTCACTTTTGTTTATTAACATTTCTTATAATTGCTATAAAAAGTAATAAACTCAATTTTGATTTTAATTTCGTTTATATGCAAAAAAATTAATAACATTATTTAATATTTCTATTGAAATATCGCTTTAACATTTTACTTATAATAAATTTACTATAACCTCACCTTTGTTTAAGTAGTTTAAATACTTTCGTATGTTTTGTTTTCATATTTCACCTTCAAGATTGTTAGCAGACTCCTAAGGAAATTTTCAAATCTAGTATCATTTTTCCAAGATATCAATTTTGATTGGACCTTTACACCTCACAAACAAGCCAGAATCTTAATTATGGTTGGTTGATCATATTTTTGAAATTTACAATTTATTCATTTTTTATCTTCGTTATACAAGGATACATCTTAAAAATATTATAAGCATTAAATTCTACACATAATTTCCTTTAAAATGATACTCCATTTGCCATATTTCGCTGCACACACACACACACACACACACACAGCACACACACATCAAAACTGTTGTGGTCAATACACGATTTAAACAAGTGCGATTTAGTAGATATTTAAAAAGAAAACAAAAAGATCATTTTTGATATTAAAAAGGTAAATAAAGCGACATTCATTGTCAATTTGCGATGTTTACATTCTGGAAAAGCAAATCTCGGTTTTTGATATTAAAAAATAAGCACGATAATAAGTAGAATATAACGGTGATCACAGGTTTTTTATCTGGTATTTAAGTCAGGATGATGACAGGGTGCCCCTACTAAGCATGAAATTAGGCTTCTATATTATTCCACATGCAAGATCTGACTTAGCGGAAATACCTCTCAATGGAAATACCACTGTATATAAATGGTTTTAGATTTATAAACAGGTCCGAACGTCTATTCGGGAAGCACGGTTATTAATAAAAAAAAAAATGAAAACTTAGCGTTTGAAAATATATTTTTAAGAGTAATACATCACTTATCTAATTACATCGTTATCGATGTTCTTCTACGACTGTGATTCGTTACTATCATCATGGGTTTGAAATGCGTCCTTCTACTCTACCTCATTGCTCTTCTTTTGTGAACCATCACTATCACCATGGATTTGAGATACATTCACCTCATCCACTTTTTCGTTTTCATCATCACTACCCCTCAAATAATACACGTGTCTTCAAATCTTCTTTCTGGTTCTCAGAAGCTGTACCGTATTCATCCTTTTGAATTTATCTTTATCCAATTTCGAGTCTTTAGTACTTGTTCTAAGGCGCAAACAGGATCTTAAATATTGTGATGTATGCAACGAAATGTCTGTCTTCTTCTTTAAGCTAGATTTCGCCTCTATATTATTTTACACATAAGATCTGTCTGTCTTATCAGAAACACCTCTGTCAAAAAGGGCCTTAGATTTTATAATCAAGTTAAGTATGCTGGGCGCTTATTAGAATACTACTTTCCAATCTTGCAGTTTTTTTTCTGTCTTAGCAGAAATACCTCTGTCAAAAGGGAGTTTAGATTTATAAACATGAAGATATTAGAGCGTACAGTATGCATAAACCTGTAGAAAGTAATTTACTTGCAACATGTACACCGTGAGTAACATTTTTTGAGTTATGGCAGACAGGCGGATCTTTGCGATATGAGAAATCTAAGTAAATATGATAACACATATAATTACATACTCACGGTTATCGATATATGTCGCAAGATGGCGTGGGCAGGTGCTCTAAAGTTGAAAACTGCTAGTTCTATAATCGACGCAAACCTAAATTTATACTTACGCCGATTATCATTTAGCTACCGGTGAATCAACTTGTCCTACGCGAATTTTACGGTCATTTTCATCTGTAGCTTATTTTGGATACAAAATTGGCCAGGCAAGACGTTTCGATAAGTACCATTACCGTTGTCAGTAGTAAGGACAGTTACAGAAATATCTTTTTTTTTAATCTGTATGACGACGATAACTGTACTTAACGTAAAGGTTTGGTATAATTTATCTTAAAATACAAAAGTAAGTATTTGCAATTATAACCTCATATCGTTTAAGGCTACATTTTTATATAGATCGTTCTGTCTGTTTTGGTTTCTCTATAATTAATTATTAAGATATTCCAAAATTGATCGAAAATGCGAAATGAAAAGCCCTAGATACAAACGATGCTAAGTCGACTTCTCTACCATTCCAGTCTAAATGGAATACCAACAATTAACACAATGTGTAAAACTTCCTTCAATTTGGAATATGTTGTAATCTTAAATAAATTAATAATCTAAAAAATTTTTTTTATTAATTTTACTAAATACATAGATAAAAAGGTTACCTCGAGTAGGATTTGAACCTATAACATGCACTTTGCTAGAGTGCCGCTCTAACCAACTGAGATATCGGGATACAAGCCCCAATCGATGTAAATTTCGACTTTATGTATCTAGAACTGATGTAAACTCTAAATATAATAAGGTTACAGTCAAATTGCTTATATTAATGGAATGTGAGCCTGAAATATCACAAAAATTCAGATATACCAAAGCAACTTGACTAATATTAAATTATTACAAGTAAAAATTAGTATTAATGTTATTAAGTATAGTCCGTCTAGAAAATATCCGGAATTTTATATTTTTCAATTATATATATATATATATATATATATATATATATATATATATATATATATATATATATATATATCTCTCTCTCGCCCTCGTTTCTAGCACTTCTCTCGCTTATCTCACTTCACTCACTCAATCACAAGCACGGACACAAGCTCAAGCCCGCAAACGCAAAAACACTCAAACATACAAATACGCAAAAACCAAAACACACACATGCACACAAACGAAAACACGCAAATACGAAAATCTGCAAACACACGAAACGAAAAACGAAAACACGCAAACACACCAAACGAAAAAACCCACACAAAATGGAATAACGAAAAATGGCCGACACAAAAAACGAAAACTAAGATTTCGCTAACACGAAAATAGCAACACGAAAAATGGCAAACACGAAAAACGAAAGCCAAATTTAACTAACACGAGAAATCGGTAACACGAAAAACGGGAACCAGAATTTTACAAATACGAAAAACGAAAACAGAGTTATAGTATGAATCAAGATAGGGTATTGAAGTCTATAAATAAAATAATTCTATCTGCTTATCTGTTTTATTCTTTATATCCAAATGGAAGAGTATCAAAATTCTCAATTCTCCGTCGCTTAGAATAACTTATTCTATACAGTTTAGATTCTGGCCTACTTAATACATTGTAACAACTATCTCTGACAATTTTTCTGTCATTATATACAAACAAAGAGTCTTTACTATTGCTAAGCACCATATCTTCATCGCTTCAAAGTTTATAACGCGCGAGTTCTTATAATTTAAGGTAATGCCTTTCACTTTACACACGGATTTAACTGTTTGATCACAGGTAGAAAATACATTATAACTATAGTTTTTAGGTCCGGCACTAACAAATTCGGCTATATAGCTTCCTTCACCGTACGTTTCCAACTCGTCAGTCATTTGGTCAAGGAAATCACCGCATGTGGGATTCCAGTCGCCGGGTTTTGCGACAAATATGACACTGTCTGTGTCGTAATACAGAACGCGGCGATCTAGTTTTCAAATAACTATATAGCTCTAAGCGGGCATGAGCAGTCGTGTATGCGGCTATGGATACATTAACAGTTTTTGCGGTTCACTCTCACCCTCTGGTCTATCCCAATTTACCATTACTATTTCGTCGTTAATAGGTATTATGGATTGTACCTGAACCAACGGATCTGTGAGCAATTTGAAAAGTCCTTTGGCTCAGATACAATACTACACTGGGTTAAATTTTCGCGCTGGCCAAACTTACCCCAAATAGAATTCATCATAAGTTTGGCGAGGTACCTTAAACCGGGATTTTTTTTAATATTATCAGCGTCTAGTCGAATCCCCTCTTTCTCGTAATATTCAGTTATGTATTGAGCCTTCTCGACTTCTGACGTGCAATGACTAGACCAATCTGAACATTCCTGCTTAAGTTTCAGGAAATTATCGATGTAACCGCTAAATAACCCACCCTGTTTAGTTTCTCTGTCATACGTGGTTACCTCGTATTCCCAAACTTCGAAAACATTTAAAGCTTTATAGTTTTTAGAGATAGCCTTACGCAGTTCGTCAGCTACAAATGTTCCAACGAAACTGCGCTCAGCTTCACTATGTCTACATTCCCCTTGATTTAAATCAGCACCGCACGTCTTACACAACACAAACATTAGCTTGCCGTGCATTTTTAACGGTAAAACAGGATGGTAGAGATTAGAGGGTGGTAGTACTTGACATTTAACTAAACCCTCCACCGTGTCTAATGAAATGTTCTTACAATCTAGCCCTACGTGAATTTTTGGATGACCTATAGGATATTTACAATATTTATTTACAAATGGGTATAATGAGCACACGTCGTAATACATTATTTTCTCAGTAATACCGTCACATTGATGATAAAGCTTACTAGCATTAGTGCGGCCTCCGTAAAACGCATAGCGTGGATTTAAGGGTTCGTCGTCTTGATCACCTAAACCTTGGATAAACGCTCTCAACTCGTCGTTAACGAGTATTTGTTTTTTAAAATCGCATTCGCGCATCTCCACAAGATTATACCCGCGCTCGCGTATAAATTGAGACCGCGCCACCGTGTTCTCATTCCGGGCAAGCATGGAAGTACTTACACCGAGTTTCGGATCCATGTTGGCCTGATTGGGGAAACATTCCTCGCAACCGTGCCAATAACAGCCAAGAAATTCAAAAACGGTATTTGACTCAGCACAATACTCGTCGACCTTAACACCTTCAGGTGTTCTAAACTCGCGAGCTTTTCCTGCGTGTTGTATAGTCACCTGCTGCGAATGCTCCACCCAACGTAACCATTGTATCGCGATTTTTGATTGGTTGTCAGCCCGTCTATAACCACCTTTCGGTATAAGCCCTATTGTGTTTTCTTTGAGGAAACGCCTACGAAATACTTTATTGCACGCACTAGCAATAGTGGTAGCTTCCTCGAACGGATCGACTTTATTCTGGGTCGTGAAGGTGGACCAGAAACTAATACAACCTTTAACGAGGATCTTAACATCCATCAGGCAATACTTCACAATCTCCTCGCTCATCTTGAAAACATAATTACTCTGGGCCGTATGCGAATTTAAGAGTTTTTGTCGATCACCCGCTGACATCTGATCTGCACAATAATATTCCAGTGCTGGCAATGGACCCTCGTAATTCTGGTTCACGGATGAGTTGAAAAGATATGGGAAATAACCCTTGGACTCGGGGCAATTGAAGGTTTTTGGAAATGCCGAGAGCGGTGACGGTATGAAATTAAGGGAATCAATGAATCTAATATCGTCACACTGAATAGAAATTAGCTTTAAACCGTTGGATATGACTTTAGGTCTCCATTGATTATTATTAGTTAGCATGCATCTGAGCACAAAACATCCATCGTACCCCTTTATGTTATGTGCTATACACGTAACTTTAAATTTTCTTGCTCTCTCGGCAACATATGACAGAAACGATTGAACAGGGTTTTCCCTGAAAATGTGCACTCTCTCGCCACACTCTGAGCACTGCTCATCCAAATTGTCAGCATGTTTGATACAGACAGAGCAAACATTCGCGGCCACGCATAGATTGGGCTCATGCAGAAATCTATCATTCGTTCCCTCACATACCTTCTCTTGCATACACTCCAAATCGTAAAAGATAAACATAGATGGTTTACCCTTACTGCTGTCTCGTCGAGCCTTGTTAACGGCCATGTAGCAGGGATGACCGATAGGTTTTTCGCTCTGGCACGTGGGGCAGTAGCTGTATCCGCATCTATGTTTACCCTTTACTTCAGTTGTTTTAAGACATTTTAAACACCTACGTAATTTTTTGCATAGCCCACTGGACTTGTGATTTTTAAGACAATCCTGACCATAAAAATTTCTCTTGCAGTCACTGCAAACAATTTTTGGATTTTCAATAGAACAAGGTGGTTTCTGATGACACGCGGGACACTGGTACATACATTTCATGTGATCTTTTTTGTCATTATAACGTTTTCTGCATTGCTCACAGTAATAACTGCAGGTAAATGCTGACGTGAGACTAGTAATGACATTATAGTGTTCGTCTTCTAATATTAAATTTAGAACTACTCTACCTGGTTCCCTAGGACCTTCAAAATAAACTGAATCACCTATACGCGAATTATAAACTACAATGGTATATGAATCTAAATGATTTTGAAATGCCTGAATATGCTCGTAACTACCACTCTGACTAAGATCTACACCACTGTTCTGGCAAAGTTGCATAGCTCTCTCTTGAAGTACTGGCCAGCCCCTTTCCATACAGTGGCGCATGGGATCGTTACTTCTAAACGCAATAGCAATGACTAAGGCACGCGCTAAACAATTATTTTCGTTAATTGTAGATGGTACAACAATAAACCCCTTGGTTTTCGCTTTACAGAAATCTGCATATTTTAACCCCGTCAGGTTTTTGCGCCCATAGCCTACAGGTAACGACACTCTATCCACGTTTAAAGCTAACAAGTCACTTGAGAAAAAACTAGCGTTGCTCTGCATTACCTTTTCCAGCAGCTACATTATCACTTTCACCGACAACTGGTCCACTCTTCTAAATGACAAGCCAATTGGTTTATCGGGGAAATTCGGGTTTCTTAATGTGATCCCTACACGGTCTGAAGGAGCAGCACCCTTCACAATATATGAGTACAGTTCCTCAAAGGCGCTCTGTAAAAAATATGTATTAGATAAATAACATTTTAATAAATGGTATATTTTACCTGTAGCCACATTAAGGGATTATCCTTGCACGCCTCATTAAAATTAAACCTCAACGTTTTACACGTTGTATTAAATTTTTTAATAAATTTACTGTTTGATTCTCCTACTACATTTATATGGTTGAATTGTGGGGCTGGTCCGGCCTGTTGCTGGGGACCTGACCCGATTGATCCTGTAATGTGCTCATTCAGTAAGCGAAACAATAGAAATTTAAAAAGACATACCGTTATCAAGGGCTCTGCTACGGAAATTTCCATCTCTTCATTATCAAACACGTCGCTCAAATTTACTTGAGCAGCACTATACAAAATATTATTAAAACTTAAAAATAAAAACAAGTATATACTTACATGGCGCCAGCCCGTTGTGCAGCCTCCACGAAATCATTATAAACATCCACCGAATCGACGGTATCATTTTCGTACAACATCTTAAAAGCGACAAGATTGTATGCATTTTTCAACCCCGCGTCGGTTAACTCTCTTCAAAACAAGAACTAAATTAACTAAACACTGGTGCACGCTTTTATACTATTCTCGCAGGTCCCAAGGCTAATTTCAAGGTAGGCTTCAAAACCTATGACTAACTAACTTCAAGGTCAACTTGTTTCTCATAGTTAACAATTCTCTCAAGGTAGAATAAGTATGCTGTTGTAATTTCGTATTAATGTATTAATAGAAAATATATTTAATAACATTTTCTTAGCATAAACCAATACACGTAAACTCAAATGTACATTTTTATAGTCCGAGGTCACGCTCAAGGCTAACTTCAAGGTTAACTTCAAACAGGACTTACAGCTAACTTCAAGGTCGTCTTCAAAACCAATGACTAACTAACTTCAAGGCCAACTTGTTTCTCAAGGTAAAATAAGCATGATGTTTCTCTTTTTAATAACAAAAAGACTTATTGTTGAAGGTGAAGTTAGGTAATAACATAATTTGTACATACGACGCAAAAATTGGCATTAAAAGAAATGTAATAATCTTAATTTTTATTTTAGCTAGGCTTTTTTATTATTCATTACGGTATAAACACTTATTGTTAAACTAGACCAATTGTTTAACTTCATTGGAAAAAAAATAATTTTAATTAAAAATGTAGAAAATACACTTATCACCATTTTTATTACGGAACAGCCTTTGATAGTAATCTTTAAATACACTTTTTTTTTATTGTCATATTTTAGATTTTATATGGACATAATTAAAAGTCTATTTTGTCTGGACTGATCCTCATAATTAAGTTTTTAAGTCAAAGGTAGTAATCATATTTTTAATATCAAGGGCATTGTCTTCTTTTAATTGTATGATGCATTTACAGAAGCCCACTAGATAAACATTTTCGAAATACTACCTGGTGTGTTTTAATCACCTTGCAATTAGGAACAGCTGATAACTCCATTAAAATGAAACGTTAATAACTTTTACACGAGCTCGAGGTAAATAAAAATGCAGTACAATGGTTGTATAAACTCGTGAAGGTCATTATTATTATTTTGTGTATAAGTAGAAGGTTATAACATACAAGTGAAATTTAAAAACATTTTAAAGCTAATTACACATTCGTTTATAATAAAATTCCTATTACAAATTACATTTAAAACAACCATCTATATCAGAATTATAGTATTAGATAAACATTAATACTTGTTAATAACGGTATTGAAAAAGTTTGTATAAATTCAGTTACAATTACACATAACATGCTCAATACTGTTTCTCAAGGTAGAAACCAACTGATGTAATTTCGTATATAAACACGCTGTGTATTAACAGAAATATTAACATTTTTTCTTAGCATAAATCAATTCACGTAAACGCACATGTGCATTTTTTATAGTCTGAGGATAAATTAAAAATCATTGAAAAGACCTAATTACAGGTTCAATGTCCGAGCCGGCACGACAAGAAAAACGGTCTATAAGATAATCACCATAAAAAATAACCCTAAGACCAACCCCAAGCCCCAACCCTAACCCTAAATACAGCACCCGAGCTCCAGTTCAACCCCTAGCACTAAATACAGCCCCCAAGCTCCAGTTCAACCCTTACCCTAAATACAAGCCAAGCCCCAGATCAAACTCTAAATACGGCCCTCACGCTAGCAAAAAAGATTTAGCTGTAAAAAATGCCTTAATACAGGCGAAAGGGCTGAAGATGAATTGAAAGGCGTGTGTTGTAGGTGGCAGCTTTAATCGGCGTCATAAGTTTTATTAAAAATAAGGGATGAAAATACGCGTCCTATACGTGAGCGAGTAAAAATAACTAGGGTTGGAAAAAAGGTCTCCGAAAAGAAAGGGTGAAAAAACACGTCCTACACATGCGCAAGTAAAAAATAATTAGGGTTGAAAAGGGCCTTCGAAAAGAAAGGGTAGAAAATACGGTCTCACACGGGGTGTGTAAAAAATAGGGGTGAAAAAATACGTCCTACACGTAAGCGAGTAAAAATAAGGGTGGAAAATCCGGTCTCCCACGTGGGCGGTCTTGTGACGTCAAAATCCAAGATGGCGGCGCAAGTGCCCGTATTCTACTATATATATATATATATATATATATATATATATATATATATATATATATATATATATATATATATATATATATTATTTTTTTGAACCATTCTAAGACACATGTAATGAATCAAGTAGGTTGTCCCGATAATAGACTGAGGCCAAAATTGCATGATAACATCATGTGTCAATTATTGTTGATTGTCAACAGACTTAAGATTTGTGAAAAAATGTCGCAAGTAGAAAAAAGAAAAGAGGTAAAATATTTGTATAGAAAAGGTTTTCGAAATGTTAAGAAATTAGTGCGATTGACTGAACTAGGAAGAATTGCAGTTTGTGAAACAATCAAGAGGATAAAAAATGGCACAGATATGGAGCATAAACCAGTTTCGGGAAGAGCGCGTAAGTATGGCGGAACCAATTTAAACGATTTAGTGGCGTTAGGACGACCGAATCCCCGCCTAGGGTTTCGAAAATTGGCTAACAGATTTGCAAATCAACGAAAAATAGAAGTGTGTCCGGAAACACTTCGCATGTCACTGAAAAGACAGGCTACATATCAAGGAAACCAAAAATATCCCTGTAATTACACTTCTACAAAGACAACGAAAGACAGATTATCGCCAACGTTTTCAAGAAGGTAATTTTTGTAATGTTTTTAAATCTGACGAAAGTTGATTCCAGCTTGGTGCCAATCATCTAAAAGTCCTATCAAAAGAAAATGTTACCGTTCAAATTTCCCAATTTCCCACTAAAATAATGGTTTGGGGAGCAATATCTCAGCGTGGTTAGCACTTCCCTGTATAGTTTATGGCACTGTTAATAGTGCAAGATATTGTGACATTCTAAATGGTTTTCTTCTTGAAACGGCTCATGGTTTATATCCAGTGGGGTGGCCTTTTCAACAGGATAATGCAAGATGCCACACTTCTCCCTATACTCAAGCTTGGATGCAAGAACATCAATTGACAGCAATGCCGTGGCCAGCAGTTTCACCAGATCTTAGTCCCAATGAAAACATATGGGGACTAATGATGATTGAAGTTGAACGAACAGCGCCACGAAATAAAGATTTGATTCGGTCAGTTTTACAGGCCTGGATCATCATCACCGAACATTATGGCGGTGATCTAGTTTCGGGTGTACTTCGACGCTTAGTTAAGTATTTAGACTTAAATGGAAGTTGTATAAGTAAATGAGAGGAATTATTTGTAGTAATTTTATAATTCAAGTATTAAAAATATATACCGAATAATTACAATCGAGCTTTCTTTTTTCCGGGTACTTTCTAGACGGACATACATAAAAAAAAAGTTTACCTCGAGTAGAATTTGAACCTACGACATGTACTTTGCTAGAGTACCGCTCTAACCAGCTGAGATATCGAGATATAAGCCCCAATCGATGTAAATTTTCACTTTATGTATCTAGAACTGATGTAAATTCTAAATATAATAAGGTTGCAGTCAAATTACTTATATTAATGGAATGTCAGCCTGCAATATCGCTCGGATGCGCACATACCAAAGCGACTTGACTAATGTTAGATTATAATAAGTTTTGTTATGAATTTATAATAATTTAATAATCTAATACTTCAAAGAATGTTTCAATCTCCGTCGAAATTCAATATTTTTTCTATCTCTTTACTTTTACTAACGTGTTCGCTAGCTAGAAAGTAATACATTTGACTTTTCAATAAATTTTATACAATAAATTCTTGTTTAAATTTGATTCTTTTTCGTATTTGACATCAAATTGTCATTTACTTCAACGATATTTTGTAATTTTCATGGAAAGAAAATCGGTATCAACTCTCGAATACAAAATATCTCATTATAGAGATCCTTTTACGATTTACGTTTTACCAAGAAAATTTAATATAGGTATACAAAATTAAAGTTAAAATTGGCGATAAAGACGGTGGTTTGGCTTAATAGGGCTTTGTATTTTCAAGTTTAAATTTTAAAATCAACTGTTTTACTGTCCATTTATTTTTTGACGTTTACTAATTAATAAATTTTATTTCCTATCTCCCCTATTTAATAGTAATCATTGTAAATTTTGCATTTCTACTCGAACTCAATAATTGATTGTAACGTGTGAAGTACAATAAACGGCTATTAATTTTACTAATGGTCGAAGTGGCGTTAATAATTAAAAGCCAAAAAAGAATGGTGTTAGTCGTTTATTTCAAATGGGAACATCAAAGCTAGTACATAAATTTCAGTTCATCACATAAATTTAACAAACCAAATGAGTTTTAAGTAACACTTTTTTCATTCAATTGTAAAATGACTGTCTAGATAGCTGAATGCTACATTAACAAAACAAATTATTACTATTTGTTGATTAAACTATAATAAACAAAAAAAAACAATAATAATAAACAAGTTAAGGTTCTTAAAACTTGCTCTAAGCATTGAGTAAACAATTATTCAATGCTTTAAGTGTAAATAATGGTCTCAAGACGAATCCTTATAGCTTTACTGAAATAATTTTATCCAATTTGGAATAGAAAAGATACCCTAATTAAAATATTAATAATAATTGATTAAGATTCATACCATATTCAGCAGCGCTGTTCTTTATTTACTTTCTAATTTTTTATTCGCTATATTTATTATTAGAGGGCGGATTAATATGCACAAAAAGGTCACATATATGCGCATATATATGCAGCAAATATGTAAAGATATGCAGTCAGTTTTTAAAAATATGCAAAATATGCGTACCAAGAAGTAATAAACAACCTGTATTAAACAAACACTTTTATTATGTGAAAAAGGTTCTTAATGAAATTTAAAATATTAAGTAATAAAAATAATAATAATGTATTTGTTTAATATTAACCACAAATAATCTTACGATCAGTTGGAGAATTAAACACAATGTGTACATATTATTCTGATTCATCGCTTTTCTGCCTATAATAACTTACAATAAGGTGTTTCTCCAAATTTTTAAATTAAATCCTTGTCGCCTATCAGATAAAATATATTTATAAGTTGAAAAGATCCCTTGGACATCAACAGATGTAATTGGAGCGTTTTTCAACACAGATACAACGTTTGGTTCGATTTCCAATTCTACTGATTCCCCAGAAATAACACATTTACAAGAACTTGGTACCTTTCATTTTTCTCTAAAACTTGATTGAGTTTTTTTTCAATGGCTTTACCTACTGGACCACGAACTTGACTACAAGGTATACTAACCTTATTTATTAATTCAACAGAGTTTGTAAGCGGAAGGTCTTCGGTCTTTAATTTTACAATTGTTTCGGCACAAAGTGGCAATTGGCGCTTATAAATGCTGATTGTTGCGGCAAGTCTATTTTATTTCGAATAGCATTTGCTTCCGTAATTGAATGAGATTCATCGGCAAATTGTAGAATTATTTGTTTCATGTCTTTAAAATTTTCCTAGTAAAACAAGGCGGCCTGTAGCCACGTACCCCACCTAGTTATTCCTGGCTGAGGGGGAAGAGGAGTATTTGGAAGTTTTTCTTTGTAATGCTGAATTCTAAGGGGTGCCTTAATACTTTTTTACACTGTTAATCAAACTATTTACTAATGGGAACTGAGATCTAATCTCCACCGCTACTCTATTTAATCCATGTGCTACGCAAGTGTTGTGAATTAAATTTTTATGACATATTTAAAAATTTTGACTTGCTTTGACCATGTATGGCGCAGCATCAGACAACATTAATAAAACATTTTGAGTAGGAACTCTTCAGGTAAAAAAATTTGCTAATACCGCCTTGTACAAACCTACATTTGGTTAAACGGTTCGTTTTTTCAAGTTGTTTGGAACTTACAAAAATGATTTACTCTTATAATCAGGATGCAAAACCCTAATCAATAAATTCGCGATATAACGACCATAACTATCCGTTGTTCCATCCACTATAAAATATAAATAATTATTTCCTATTCGTTCTCGTATCTCGCGCATTGTATCCACAAAGACAGAATTCACATAGTTTTTCGCTACGGCGGAATTATAGCAGTGACGCTTCTTGTCTATGAATTTATGCAGCTTACATTTTACAGGGATTTCTAAAAACTTTCTTTCTTAGATCTTAATATTTTATTTAAAAAGTTTCATTTACTGTGCTCGTTTAAGGGGACGAGAGAAATTTTTTTTTAGTAAAATGTTAGAATTATTTAGAAATGCACAAATTATGCAATAATATACACATCTTACAAAAATATGAACATTGCTCAAAACATATGCAAAATATGAAAAATTAAATTGGTGTCATGTAACTCTCACTAATATGATACACCTAGATACGGAAGGGTACGGAAGGTTACAGCATCGATATTCAAGAATATGCATTTTGCATATAATCCGACCTCTATTTATTAAATTGTTGCTCTTGCGTATGTGCAACGTAAAGAGTGAAACAAAGAACATACAACCACCTAAAAAACAAAAAAACATCTGGTGTGGAACACCACGCGACTTTCCAACCTACAAAATGGAAATTAAAAGAAATTAAATAATTGTAATAACATTTTTTTAGGGATAATTATGCAACCTCTTTTATAATAAGTTCATTACGAAAATAGGCAACAAAACAATAATCCATGTCAAACAGACGTTTAAATCTTCATGTCAGATAGAGATTCGCAGACAATACATACATGTTAACGTAAATAAAAATTCAAAGACAACCGCTTCTACAAAAGTATCGATAATACAGCTTTAGCATTTTCAATCATAACTATTTATTTAATTTTTACAGTTATTTCGGTTTACATTAAAAAACTTTGTAAAGAGAATTAATGTAAAATTAAATTTTCTCTAAAAAACACATCAACACTTTTTCTTATAAAATTAATGGTTATTCAGATAATTAAAAAAATTGAACTAACACTTCAATTCCACTTTAGGAATTCTTTCCTCCTAATTACGTGTCATATGAAAAAATTGAATAGAACATAATTAATCGAAATGTTTATGGTCTACAGGTAGGTATTTTTATATCTTTGAAGTATGCACCGGTTTATAACTACATGTTTGATAAAAACTAAAAACTGCCCCTTATAAACCCCGCTTCCAGCAGCTGGATCTCTCCCAAAATCTAATCAGCTTTAAGCCAAATGAAAACAAGCCCAAATACAACATTCTAGGTGCGTGTCTATTTTCGTTCTGGAGTTCTCAAGGATACTAACATACAACATACAATATACAACATGCAACATACAACATACAACATACACATACATACAATAATATACATACAATACAACATACAACTATACAACATAAACATACAATACAAATACAACATACAATATACATATACAACATATACAATATACAATATACAACATAACAACTATACAACATAAAAATACTATACAAATAACAATCATACAAATACAACATACAAATACAATATACAAATAAACAACATACAACATACAACATACAAATACAATACATATACAAAACATAAAACAACATACAACATACAACATCAACATACAACATACAACATACAACATCAAATATCAACATACAAATACAACTACAACATACACACATACAATACAATATACAATAAACAAACATACAACATACAACATACAACATACAAATACAACTATACAACATACAACATACAATATAAAATACAATATACAACATACAACATACAACAATATACAAATATACAATACAATACATAACATATACAAATACAACATACAATAACAATATACAAACATACATATAAACATACAACATACAATATACAATATACATACAACATACAATATACAACATACAACATACAACATACAACATATACAATATCAACTACAATACATACAACAATACAACATACAAAATACAACTACAACATACAACATACAACATACAATACATACAAATATACAATATACAACATACAACATACAACATACAACATACAACATATACAACATACAAATACAAATACAACATACAACATACAACATACATACAATATACAACAATACATACAACATACAACATAAACATATACAACATACAATATACAATATACATACATACAATACAATATACATACAAACATATACAACATACAAATACAATATACAACTATACAACATACAATACATATACAATATACAACATACAATATAAATACATACAACATACAACATACAATCATACAACATACAACATACAACATACAACATACAACATACATAACATACTACAGTACAACTACAACTACAACAGTACTAACGTACAACTACAACTACAACTACAACATACGCAATACAACGTACAACTACAACATACAACGTACAACGTACAACGTACAACATACAACGTACAACGTACAATACAACTAAACGTAAACGTACAACTACAACGTACAACATACAACATACAACGTACAACGTACAACGTACAACGTACAACGTACATACAAGTACAACGTACAACGTACAACGTACAACGTACAACTATAACAAATACAACTACAACATACAACTACAACATACAAATACAACATAAACATACTACAACATACAACATACAATACAACTACATACACAACATACATAACATACAAAACAACAATACAACATACAACATACAACATACAACATACAACATACAACTACAAACAACATACATACAATACAACATACAACATACAACATACAACAATAAATACAATACAACATAAACATACAACATACAACATACAACATACAACATACAACATACAACATACAAATACAACATACAATACAACATACAACATACAAAACATACAATACAATACAAACATACAACATACAACATACAACATACAACATACAACATACAACATACACATACAACATACAACATACAACATACAACATACAACATACAACATACAACATACAACATACAACATACAACATACAACATACAACATACAACATACAACATACAACATACAACATACAACATACAACATACAACATACAACATACAACATACAACATACAACAATACAACCTACAACATACAACATACAACATACAAACATACAAATACAAATACAACATACAAAATACAACATACAACATAAAAATATCAAATACAACATACAACATACAAACATACAATACAATACATACAATATACAACTATACAAACATACAACATACAACATACAACATACAAATACAATATAACAATACAATATACAACATACAATATACATATCATACATACATACAATACAAATACATACAATCATACAACATACAATACATACAATATAAACATACAACATACAAACATACAACATACAACATACAAATAACAACATACAACATACAAAACATACAACATACATACATACAATATACAAATCATACAACATACAAAACATACAAATACATATACAATACATACAACATACAACATACAATACATACATATACAACATACAACATACATACATAACATACATACAATACTACAATATACAATATCAACATATAAATACAAATAACATACAAATACTACGAAACTACAACTACAATACAACTACAACTATACAACATACAACGTAAAAATATAATACGTACTATAATACATACAACGTACAAACGTATACAACTACTACAACGTACTACACATACAACGTACATACATAGTACAACGTACAAAGTACAACGTACAACGTACAACAGTACAACGTATACAACGTACAACGTACAACGTACAACGTACTAACGTACAACGTACAACGTACAACGCACAACGTACAACGTACAACGTACAACGTACAACGTACAACGTACAACGTACAACGTACAACGTGCAACGTACAAAGTGCAACGTACAACGTACAACGTACAACGTACAACGTACAACGTACAACGTACAACGTAGCAACGTGCAACGTACAACGTACAACGTACAACGTACAACGTACAACGTACAACGTACAACGTAGTACAACGTACAACGTACAACGTACAACGTACAACGTACAACGTACAACGTACAACGTACAACGTACAACGTACAACGTACAACGTACAACGTACAACGTACAACGTACAACATACAACGTACAACGTACAACGTACAACGTACAACATACAACATACAACATGCAACATACAACATACAACGTGCAACATACAACGTACATACGACAACGTACAACGTACATACGTACAACGTACAACGTTCGACATTCGACGTACAACGTACATACGTACAACGTACAACGTAGCATACGTACGAACGCATACGACACGTACAACGTACAACGTACAACGTACAACATACAACGTACAACGTACAACGTACAACGATACAACGTAAACAATACGTACATACACATACACATACAACATACAACATACAAATAACATACAACATACAAATACTAATACATACAACATACAACATACAACATACAACATAAAACACACAATATACAACATACAACATACAACATACAACATACAACATACAACATACAACATACAACATACAACATACAACATGTACAACGTACAACGTACAACATACGACATACGACATACGACATACATACAACATACAACATACACATAATACAACATATACATAAAACATACAACATAAACAACATACAACATACAACATACAACATACAACATACACATACAAGCACGACATACACATACATATCACATACAACATACAACATACAAATACAAATACAAATACAACAACAACACAACATACAACATACAACATACATACCATTACAAACAACTAAACATACAACATACAACATACAACATACAATATATCAACATACAAATACAAACATACAATATACAACACATAACATATATAACAATACAACATACAATTACAAATACAATAACAACATTACAATATAACAACATTAAACATACAAATACAACATACAAATACAACATACAACTATACAACATACAACATATAACTATACAAATACAATCATACAATACAACATACAACATACAACTACAAATACAACATACAACATACAACATACAACACAACATACAAATACAACATACAACACTACAACATACAACTATACAACATACAACATGACAACATACAACATACAACATACAACATACATACATACAACATACAACATACAACATACTTATACACATACAAATATACAAATACAATATAACAAATACAACATACAACATACAACATACAACATACAACATACAACACACACGCACGCAAGCACGCACGCACACACTCACTCACTCACTTACGCACGCCGCAGACACTCATGCGCACGCGCAGACGCAGACGCATTGTTTACTTAATTAGGTAGTCGTTCATTTAAAACAATTTGTATGTATATACAATATAACAACACAGTTTGAAGACTGTTATTTATTTATAGTACCAAGGTGATATTTTGTTTGTGCACAATATGAACTGATGAAGTCTGGCTTTACACGATCAAAGTGAAAATAATTTTTAAAGCATGTTATAGCCCTAAGCGAACAGGTTAAGTAGGTAAGTAAATGTCGCGTTTTATTTTAATGGCATTGAAGTGGAATAATTTAAAACTATGCATAATTAAATTAGGTCACAATCGCTAATTAATAACTGATTAAATCTTGTTTCACGCAGAACACTGCATGCGCACGCATTTACCTACCGTCCAGGGGCTGAACTTTAAGAATTCCTTAATACAGCCAATTATAGTGAAAATTCCATCAAGGGGTTGAAAATAACCACCGAAAAGAAGCCATAAAGAAATAGTGAACTGACAAACAGGTTCTTAACACAACCGAAAGGTCTCTAATTAGAGTGAAAATTCCATCAAAGGTTGAAAATATCCTCCGAAAGGAAGCCATAAGAAAGGGGGTGAAAAATATGAACCCCACGTGGGGCACATAAAAAATGGCGGTCAAGCGTGGCTTGTGACATAAATAAGTGGGGGAGATAGTTCCGCTGTACTACTAACGATTAATTTTATAAGAAAAAGTGTAGACGTATTTAAAAAAAAAAATTAATTCTACATAAATTCTCTTTATAAAGTTTTTTAATGTAAAGCGAAATAAATGTTAAATAAATATGATTGAAAAAATTGAATTCCAAACTATATCATTTTTTTAAATTTAAGTTAGCATCTAGATGTCCATTAACCTCAGTATGTCATGAAGTTTTAAACGTCTGCTTGACATAGATTATTGTTTTTGAGTTTACAATGTTACCTATCTTCATAATGAATTTATAAAAGACGTTGCTTAATTATTAATTTAATTAATTTTAATCATTAATTATCTTTTAAAAAATGTCATTAAAATCTCAGCAAAGCTGAGAGCGCCGGCCATGTGCGCTATTATTGTATTATATGGTGCACCTACTTAAAAAAAATAATGAATCGACAATTATTTATCAAAACCGCCTTTGCATTTTGTTCTATTTTACAAAACAATCCCAAGTTATCGGTAACACTAAAAATAACTTTACAGCGATTAAAAGTTTATTGCTCTGATTTCTAATGTATTATTGTTATCAAAATTAATAAGTACATTATTGTTATTGTTGTTAATTTACAACATTTTTTATACATTTTTAATTATCAAAACTGGTGAGTAAATTTTTCTTTATTTCTATATACGTATTTCAAATAATTTGTATTTCTGTGCGCCTATCCTAGCCCCTTATTTACGTTTAGGAGAGGATATACGTAAATGAGGTCCGTTTTAGGAACCTGCTGTTCACCTTATATTTTATCGTTAATGTTTACAGCGTGTTCGGGAATGTAGTACCTAATGATTTAAACATTTTTATGTATTTTGTGTTCATTTAACCGTGTATTTTTTGTATAATTAACTCAGTATGTATTATTATTGATAAATACTGTGTTATAAACGTGTGTAAACATAGCTTTACACCTATATTAGTAGAAATAGAAAAGTGTCGCTCGAGTCAGCTACCAGCCAGAGATATAGAAGTTTTTTTTTAATTTTTAATTCAACATACAGTTATATCAAAACTTTTTTTCTAAATTTGTTCAATCACTTACTATCCCTATTAAAGCTTTGTTCTGTGACGTTTTAAACAGCATAATTGGATAGTAAGTGCATTTATAGTATATAAATCTTAAAATAGGCAGCAAAGACTTGGTAGAAATCCGATTTTTTTCACAATTAAGCTTTGCAGTCTCATTCGCCATTTTCACCCTTTATTTTGGAGTGTATTATAGAGTGACACGACCTGCTCAGCATTCGGGAGGTAATGGGTTCGATTCCTGTCACCGTCTACCTTGTATGAGGTTTTGTCAGGGGTTTTTCTTCAAACACATATAGCGGCATAATCACTGCTTATACGCACATCGTGTGCGTCTACTTAGGCGAATGCTGGGGAAGTATGTTCCCCCTCAGAACTCTAACACCGTTCCATCCGATCCTATCCTGACCAAACCATTCCTCAATACCACCATTCATAAATACGTAATGTATGTATGTATGCTTGATACCCGTGATTGTGGCTGAAGTAGCTTGGAAAGCTCAAACAATCCGCCCTTCCTCTTGGAGAGGGAATGAAATACGCAACATTTCCGATGTTTCCCTTAGCGCTGATATTATGTTTAAACTATTTAATTTAGCCACATAACTACATATTTAGACTAACAGTACAAAATGTTTCTTAGCAACCTATTTAATTACATTAAACATATATTTAGTGCAGTGGCTTTACTACGTGTGCAAATAACATATCATATTTAAATGAGTAAAATTCCCTCTCGTGCTCATCAATAAAGTTTAATTTTAAATTCCTAATCCTCTCTATACAAGAGAGTCCAAATTCTTCATTAAGATCAG
Organism: Vesta saturnalis; assembly: GCA_036346205.1. Taxonomy (NCBI): domain Eukaryota; kingdom Metazoa; phylum Arthropoda; class Insecta; order Coleoptera; family Lampyridae; genus Vesta; species Vesta saturnalis. The sequence goes on from JARFJB010002018.1 coordinate 631,545, forward strand.
CTGGAATTCTTGCTGGATTAAAGGAAATAAAAATATCTAGGCACATTTATTATGGAAAACATTGTACTTAAATAAAAAAATACCCACCTTTTGCGATTTTGATCGGAAGCATAACCGCTCTTGGATTCATACTCAGAGTTGATACACAAAATCCAACTTCTGATACAATTTCTTTAACGTCCTTCTTTGGATTATTAGAATCTTTATAAGCGGAGAGAAAATTTGTGAATCTTGGCATGAACAATTTCCACTTTTCTAAACCAGAAATGTACTCGTACACACTAAAAAGACTGCAGTGCACTGCACATGTAAAGAAAAGGTCTCCTCCGGGTTTTAACATTTTGAAAATATTTTGAGTGCTAATCTAAAAAATATACGGTAAAGGACTACCCAAGCAAAATTTGCCCTTACTTCTGGTCCTGTATGAAATGAAGACAATAAAATGAAAAACAATGATGAAAATACCCTTCATAACTTGTAAAAAAGTCTTCATCGTGCAAAATATCAATTTTCTTGAAAACTATTTTTGAATTTTTTCCATAGTGTTCATTTGCATATTCAACAGCTTCTGGTAGTTTATCAATACCAACAATAGAGTTTGTTGATTTTGGCAGAATCCGTAAAAGAAAATCGTGAGTTACATTTCCTGGTCCACATCCGATATCCAAAATATTACAATATTCTTTCCAATGAACAATTTTTTCAATTTTTTTTATAGCAAGTTTTCCATCTCTTTTTGCAGTGTAGCTAACTTCGTAAAATGTCTGAGCCTTATTCATTTTGCTCATACAACTGTCGTTGATGGTCTAATGTAATTTTTAGTATACACTAACTTCTTATAACTGCTAATGGTACACAAATACTTAGACAATGTAGAAAAGATAAAAATGAAAAACATTTTTTAACGCAGTGACAGAGGTTATCGTATGACAAGTAAATGTGCTACATGCAATTACAAATCTCGTAAACAATTACTATTACTATTTTTTCCTTAATCTGTAGACATGTTTATGGTATGCAATTACATGACATACATTGAAAAATTGCAGTAAAATTAAGCAAAACTTGCTAAACAAACGTCTCTAATTCTGTCTTATTCAATATCATACAGTTTATCTGTTTTATGTTTTCTAATTCTTAGAATAAAGTAATGTGCTTAAAAAAACTGTGCGTTTTGTAACCGTATCTTATTCTAAAATAGTATATGACCTAATGACTTCAAATATTTTAAACTATGTTTGTGTTACTTTATTTTATATAATTAAAAACAATTTGAAAAAAAAAATAGTATGTGACAAATCTTTGTTATACCCAAGTTCACCTGTAATCAGTGGCGTAGCTAAGCGTAGGCGAAGTGGGCCCTTGGCCACGGCCTCGCGCCCAAAGGGGCCTCGCACGAAACGACCGGCAACAAACTCTCTACGTAATCACAAACAAATAGTTACATTGTGGCGAAAACGTATCTAATAATTAACGTTTTTTCGCCATTCTTTTCCTAAAAATGTACATACTACTATACTACTACTACATATTACCTTTACCTATTACTAGTTTATCTACTAGACTTAAACAGATTGTGGCGCGATCATTTCAAACTTTACCGCGTTGCATGTAAAGTTACATTAGAACTATCGTAAAATGAATGACCGCTAAGACTATGGATCACTTGGGCCGGGCGGCCGGCGTCATTTCGATACTTCTTGTTGTGTATGTGACTATGTTTGTTAATTGTAATCGTATGTACTCAAGAGTTTTTAACATAAATTAAGTGTTTTCTATTTAGGTATATCATAAAAGTAATCAAAAAAGAAATTAAATCAGTAGGTAAATAATACATTTATCTAAGTTAATTATTCTAATCGATGGGATTTCTGTGCATGTAAGAACTATAGTGAAAGTCACACTCACCGAGAATGCAGTATGGCGGGGTATAGGCAATGTATTTGTAATGGGAGGTCGGCATACTATGTTGCCGGTTGTCCGATGGCAGTGACAGGGACGGCTCTGAAGTTATTATACAGTGCCGCCAAAGAGTTGGACACAAATGAAAAACTTTTTTATTTTTTGCGAACGATACGTAAGAGTAAACTGCCTTTATTTTTGAAAAAATCGGAAAATTTTAGTTGAAAAAATCACTCAAAATTCTCAAATATGAATTTTCAAGACGATCAAAATATCGTTAAACAATTGTATTAATTAGAAAGTTACTTACAATGCATTTACGTCATTTCAAACCAAGCTTATGCCGGAAGATATCTTAATGAGTTTTTAATGTAACTGAAAAGTAAACAAACAAATAATTCTTTTGTAATTTTGAAATTTATTGTTTATTATTATTAATTATTGAAAACATTTAAACAAAGGCGAAAGTATAAACATCATCAAACTTCCAACAAGTTTTTAGCGAAATTTGCCTGAGACCGGACTTGAGGTTTAACCGATCCCAGCATAACGACAACTGGCAACTGTGTGCTCCATAAGACTACACACTGCATTCTCAGTGTGACTTTCACTACAGACTAAGCACTGAAGTGAGTCAGTTTTTAATTTAATGTAAGATGGCTTGTTATAGCTGCTCCTATAGGTACCTAATATAGAGGTATTTATCTAAAGTTAATATTAAAAAGAGAAAACATTTTATGTGTGTATGTCATTGAAAAAACACGCAGAAAAGTTGTTCATTGATAAAAAAGATTTAGGCAACGACTCGACACATAGAAAAGAATTTTTTTCAATAAACTGCATAACGTTTGGTTTCTTGGACAATTTATTATTGAAGGGATGGTGCCAGCCCTCTACTGCATTATTTTGTCAAGTGTGCTGTGTGGAGTTCGTAACGTAAGTGTGACCAATTAGTACTATTGGACGGGATGACCAATTGAAACAGATTTACAATGTGACCAATAGCTACAAAACTACGACGTGACGTGACTATAGTCGGGCCGGATCTGAAAGCCCATATTATGATACTTCAAAAATAAGTCAAAATTCTTCGTTATGGGGTACCACGTACCACTTCAAATCGAAAATCCTTCAGATGCGTTCTTTATAATAAAACAAGTAGTGTATGATAAATTTAAAACAAAGAAATGTATTATGGATTGAGAAATCGACTAAACAATTTTTTATTATGACAATATTTGTATGGAACGGACAGACGTCATAATGGGCTACAATTAAAAGTTAACTATAGTTAACTATAATTTATTTACATAAATTTTTTTTTAAGATACAGATAATTATCATGCCCGGCCCGAGCAGAGATAGAGATGCGCACCGAAAATGGGAATCTGGTGCATCGAAGCGGAAAAGAAAAGCTGAGCTGGCCGTAACTAATGAAGCTCTTAGTTCTAGTATGTTGAAACTTTTGAAACAGGACAAAAAAGTTTCGACCGAACCTGACACTGCAGAATCAGAAATAATGACGGATTCACAAATGAATGAAGAGACGTCATCACCAAAAGAATCCAAAAAAAACTGTAGGAATCGCTGAGCCCTGCGCTGGAACTTCCTTTGACCTTGACGAAGCCGCTTCGCCAGTTAATTTTGAGGAGGAAGAGTCAGAATCCTGTAAGTTCGCAATAAAAGATCCAGGAAAATGGAGCTTTCCGATGAACGATGCATGTCGTAATGAATTAGTCCAATGTGGTCCCCATCAAGATCTTAATAATGATTACTACCCGAAAAATGAAAATGGACGACACCTTTCTAAATTTTATTTTACAAGAAAATTGAGCAATGGTAAAAATCAACATCGTAGATGGTTAGTTTATTCGTCTTCGCAAGATAAAGTATATTGTTTCAGTTGCAAACTTTTCTCTAGTTTACAAACACAAATGGTTACAGGCTGTAATGACTGGAAACACTTAAATACTATTCTTGAACGCCACGAAAATCAGAACGAACACAGAAAAAGCATGGTTCAGTGGCTAGAACATGAAAAAGGTATTAAACATGGAAAGACTATTGATCAAGAAAACGAGAGACTTATTCAAGAAAGTCAGAAACATTGGTCTAATTTATTTGAAAGAATTGTCGATATTATAAATTATTTAGCTTCACATAACTTAGCTTTTAGAGGTCATAGGAAATCTCTTGATTTGGATCACATTGGAAATAGCGGCAATTTCATCGACCTATTTAAATTACTATCTAAATATGATTTAACTCTTCGTGACCATTTTAATCGTATCAATCAAAAACAGATAAATAAATATTATTTAAGTCCTCAAATTCAAAACGAACTTATTTCATTAATGTCACAAGCGGTTGTTAACGAGATAGTAAGAAAAATTAAACAAACTAAGTACTATGCTATAATGTTGGATTGCACAAGAGACGTAAGTCGAGTCGAACAAATGTCCGTTATAATCCGATTTGTGAATACCTGTACCGGTTCTATAGAAGAACATTTTTTGGGATTTTTAGCAGTACCAGAAACAACTGGAGAGTTTTTGACTGAAGCAATACTCGGTGAAATAGAAATACAACTAAATATCCAAAATTGTAGAGGCCAAGGCTACGATAATGGCGCCAATATGGTCGGCATCAACAAAGGAGTTTAATCAAGAATGTTGACTATTAATCCAAGAGCATTCTTCACTCCCTGCGGGTGCCACAATTGGAATCTACTCTTAGTTGACGCCCCCAAGACATCAGTTACTGCAAAACTATTTTTTGGCTTTGTCCAAAAAATATATGTCCTATTTTCAAAATCCAGTAAGAGATGGGAATTAGTAAAGAATAAATTGAAAATAAACATAAAATCGTCACCGATACAAGATGGGAAAGCCGAATCGCGGCAGTAAAAGCTATATTATTTCAGTATGATGATATTATTGATTGCATCAATAGTTTTAAAAATCAATCTGAAGATGCGGATACTAGTAGAAGAGGGGCACTTGCGCCGCCATCTTGGATTTTGACGTCATTTGACCTTGGGGATTTCCCAGGGCCTGCCACGTGGCTGACCACTATTTGACCTTGAGAAAGTTGTTTACCTTGAGAAACAGGTTTGCCTTGAGAAAGTTGTTTACCTTGATAAAGTTGTTTACCTTGAGAAACAGGTTTGCCTTGAGAAACAGGTTTACCTTGAGAAACAGGTTTAGCTTAGAAACAGGTTTACTTTGAGACCAGGGCTACGCAGGAAATATGAAATTGTGGTTTCTTGTCAGACGAGAGCTACCTCTAGGACCTGGTGCTTCGCTGGGGATTGTTTTATGGAAATTCTTGTAAGATAAATGTTACATCTAGGACCTGGTGCAGCGCTTGGGGTTGTTTTATGGAAATTCTTGTAAGATAAATGTTACATCTAGGACCTGGTGCAGCGCTTGGGGTTGTTCACAGAAGTTCTTGTAAGATAAATGCTATCTCTAGGACCTGGTGTTTCGCTGGGGTTGAAAATAAATGCTACCTCTAGGACCTGGTGCAGCACTGGGGGTTGTTTATAGAAATTCTTGTAAGATAAAATGCTACCTCTAGGACCTGGTGCAGCGCTTGGGGTTGTTTATGGAAATTCTTGTAAGACACGTCTCTCTCTCTCTCTCTCTCTCTCTCTCTCTCTCTCTCTCTCTCTCTCTCTCTCTCTCTATCTCTCTCTATCTCTCTCTATCTCTCTCTCTCTCTATCTCTCTCTATCTCTCTCTATCTCTCTCTATCTCTCTCTATCTCTCTATCTCTCTATCTCTCTCTATCTCTCTCTATCTCTCTCTATCTCTCTCTCTCTCTCTATCTCTCTCTCTCTCTCTATCTCTCTCTATCTCTCTCTATCTCTCTCTATCTCTCTCTATCTCTCTCTATCTCTCTCTATCTCTCTCTATCTCTCTCTCTCTATCTCTCTCTCTCTCTCTCTCTCTCTCTCTCTCTCTCTCTCTCTCTCTCTTCTCTCTCTCTCTCTCTCTCTCTCTCTTCTCTCTCTCTCTCTCTCTCTCTCTCTCTCTCTCTTCTCTCTCTCTCTCTCTCTCTCTCTCTCTCTCTCTCTCTCTTCTTCTCTTCTCCTTCTTTCTCTCCCTCTTCCTCTTCTCTCTCTTCCCTTCTTCTCCCTCTCTCTCTTCCTTCTCTTCTCCTTCTCCTCTCTCCCTCTCTTCTTCTCTCTCCTCTCTTCTCTCCTCTCTCTCTCTCCTCTCTTCTCTCTCTTCTCCCTTCTCTCCCTCTCTCTTCTTCTCTTCTCCTCTCTCCCTCTCTCTTCTCTCTCTCTCTTCTTCTCTTCTCTCTCCTCTCTTTCTTTCTCCTCTCGCTCTCTCTCTCTCTCTCTCTCTCTCTCTCTCTCTCTCTCTCTCTCTCTCTCTCTCCCTTTCTCTCTCTCTCTCTCTCTCTCTCTCTCTCTCTCTCTCTCTCTCTCTCTCTCTCTCTCTCTCTCTCTCTCTCTCTCTCTCTCTCTCTCTCTCTCTCTCTCTCTCTCTCTCTCTCTCTCTCTCTCTCTCTCTCTCTCTCTCTCTCTCTCTCTCTCTCTCTCTCTCTCTCTCTCTCTCTCTCTCTCTCTCTCTCTCTCTCTCTCTCTCTCTCTCTCTCTCTCTCTCTCTCTCTCTCTCTCTCTCTCTCTCTCTCTCTCTCTCTCTCTCTCTCTCTCTCTCTCTCTCTCTCTCTCTCTCTCTCTCTCTCTCTCTCTCTCTCTCTCTCTCTCTCTCTCTCTCTCTCTCTCTCTCTCTCTCTCTCTCTCTCTCTCTCTCTCTCTCTCTCTCTCTCTCTCTCTCTCTCTCTCTCTCTCTCTCTCTCTCTCTCTCTCTCTCTCTCTCTCTCTCTCTCTCTCTCTCTCTCTCTCTCTCTCTCTCTCTCTCTCTCTCTCTCTCTCTCTCTCTCTCTCTCTCTCTCTCTCTCTCTCTCTCTCTCTCTCTCTCTCTCTCTCTCTCTCTCTCTCTCTCTCTCTCTCTCTCTCTCTCTCTCTCTCTCTCTCTCGATTTTCTTAAAATATTGAAGCATTGTCTATTTAAAGAAGCTCTTCGGATATCTGTTAATATCGTTTTAGCGATTCAAGATGGAAGGTCAGTTTAAGTACCCCTTTTCGGCTATAGTTGCAGGTCCGTCGGGTTGTGAAATCGTATTTTATCGTTGATTTTTAAAAAATATCGAAACCGCTTGCGATACAACTTTGAAAAAATTATCTGGTTTTACAGTGAGTGGCAGCCTTTATTCAAAGATCTCTCTGTGATTTCAAAGGTTTACCTGATATGGAACAGTTTGATGGGAAAAACCTGTCTTAATAATAATTGACGATCTAATGCGGAAACTAACGGCTCCGTGGTTGATATTTTACAAAGGGTTGTCATCATCGAAATCTAAGTGTGTTTTCTTAACACAGAACATATTTCATCAGGACGTGGACAGCGCGATATTTCTCTCAACGCACATTACATAATTTTGTTTAAGAACCCACGTGACATAGCACAGATACAGCATTTAGCAAGACAGATTTCCCAGACAACCCAAAATTTTTAGAAGCCGTACCAAGATGCTACCTCAAGCCCCACGGTATTTATTGTTCGATTTAAAACAGAATACACCGGATGTGCTACGTTATAGAACAAACATATTTGGGCCTCAGGGTATCTGCCAGGTATATATAGCGAAAAAAGGGTTTAAGTCTCACAGTCATAAAGATTACATCATATATGATGGCTGACGTTTTAATCGAGAACACTGATATCCTACATGCATTAGCCAGATTAAGTAAAAGTCAACGTGGCGCTTTATTGAAATGTTTGGATAGTAAACAGGTAGAGTGTATTTGCGAGTGTGCACATAACATTTTAAAAGGTCGTGTACCTCTGTCAGTTGATCAGAAGCAGCGACTCTCTCAACATAAGCACACTTTAAGTCGCTTGGCACAGCGAGGCGAATCTATAAAAAAGAAGAAACAGTTTCTTGTACAGAAAGGTGGTGCATTTCTACCACTCCTGTTAGGACCATTACTCGGCGGAATTCTGGGTAATCTGTTTCAATAACCATGGACCACACTCTGAAGAAGATGATTATTCTACCGATGGACTTTATACAGCGCTTGCAGGCACCGGATGTTACACAAAACAACATTTTAACGCAGCTGGGTAACGATATGGATAAAGTTTTAAAAACTAAAATGACCGACTATGACAAATGGCAGCAGTACAACCAAGTCCTTCAAAGGTATCTACACTTTTCCAATCAGTTACGTCAGCCAGTATAACAATAAGCGGTAACGATGCTGCATGATGTTAGAGTTTACCGCAACGCAAAGGTCTGACAGACGACGAGATAGTATCAACGCTTCCTCCTTCATATAAGAAAAGGTGCGAATTTGTTACATATACTGAATACGAACAGTGATGTTTTTGGGATAAAAGGGCACTGTCACAATAAAAGCGAGATCATACCACATCCAACATTATCGATCTGGTTCACGAGACGTTAAGAAAACGAAAACCACAAACCGCGCGGTTGGCGTCAGTTTGCGACGTACATTAAAGAGATAAATATACCACGAGCGTTTATCGGAGATACGCAAAGGTATGATGTTTCTGTATTACCCAACGTTGAACGGACCCTCACAACTATAGGTGAGAATTACGATGCTGATAGTGAAACGCGGGAAACACCGAGAAGAATCTCTCAAAAAGAAGAGGACTTTCACTAGATTGGGATTCGTGGCGTTCATAACATGGATGCTGTATACTATGATCCCTCCCACCCAGCAGGGTTCGCTGGTATAACACCTTTAACTAATGCTGTAAAGGGTAGATATGGTGAAGTAAAAACTGGTTGCGGACACAGGAAGCTTATACGGTACATAAACCCGTCAGAAAAAGTTTCCACGAAATAAATATATTGTGAGTAACCTTTACGAATTGTGGCAGCGGATCTTTGTGATATGCGGACTTTAAGTGAACACAATAGCGGATACAACTACATACTAACGGTAATTGATGTATTTAGCAAGAGGGCATGGGCGAGAGCACTTAAAACGAAGACAGCCTCATCTGTAATTGAAGCATTCGCGGATATTCTTAAGGATTGCGACAATACTCCGGCAAATCTACAGACGGATAAAGGCAAAGAGTTTGTGGCGAGCAGTGTACAAAACTTTTCAAGAAACAAAATATCAATTTCTATGTAACAAATAACCCTGATGTAAAAGCATCTGTAGTTGAAAGATTTAATAAAACATTGAAAACAAAGATGTGGCGTTATTTCACTTACAAAAATTCCTACAGATATATTGATGTACTCGAAAGACTTGTGACTGCCTACAACAATAGTCCTCATTCAAGTATAAAGATGGCCCCTGCAGTAAACGATAAAAACATTTTGGAAGTGTGGAATAACCTGTACGCGAAGGTTTAGGTCCAATACGCCATCCTAAATATAAAGTCGGTGAGCATGTCAGAATCGCCAGAAGTAAGTACACCTTTGAGAAGGGATATGAAACGAATTGGAGCGAGGAAGTTTTACAATTAGTGCGGTGATAAAAGAAGACCACCAGTTTATAGAATAATCGATCTTAATAACGATCCTGTTGAGGCACCTTTTACGAAGAAGAATTGCAAGTTGTTACGGTTGATAAAGATACTCTATTCAAAGTCGATAAGATTCTAGCTGAGAAGGGCCGTGGGCGAAATAAACAATACCTGGTCAAGTGGCGTGGATACAGTGACAAATTTAATAACTGGGTGTTAGCTTCGCAGCTGAGAGATATATAAAAATGGAATTTTATCTACCTTATTGAGTAATAGCTCTATGACGTATTTTCCGGGTAATATGACGTCAAGTTTTATTACGCAACTGCCAAAACGAATAAGATTAACGGGCTCGTGGGTTGTAGGATATCGGAAATTCAGTACCCATGTTCTTTTGCCGCTGTAAGTGCACAGATAATTTAATTTATTATAGAACAGAGCCACCTGACGACGAGAACATGTTAGAACGATATTAAAAAGGCCGCAGAATATTTTCAACTCGACAACGAGAAGATCATTTATATTGAAGACGGCTGGTACGTGATACGATTCGCTTCGGGAAATTACGCCGGCATAGAAGAAATTATCAGCGAACTAAATAACCATGTACTAATAAGTAAATTGCTAACAATCGAATATCATAATCTAACTAAACGCGTCACTACGAAATTAAAACTCGCTCTCGCTATTCGGATTCTCACAACGTCTAGCCTTACAATTGGGTTATCGACCGTATCAGAACATAGCCATGGAACCAATACCCCTCACCCGCTTATATGGATAACCAACTCAGATGTTTGTTTATTGCGACATCGTTGAACCGCAAATTGTGGGTGATGTTTTATCTCCGCTTATGCGTATAATAAATATTACTTCAGAAAACTATGCTTATGGGGTCATAAAGATGTGGTTTTTCGCCTGCCACTTACCGGTTGACGCTTTGAAAACATCGAGATTAATATAAAAACAGATACGGTGCGCAATGCCATTTGAGTTTGGAACGTCGTGCCTGAAGCTACACTTTAAGAAAGTACAATAATGGTTTGCCCTTACCAGCAATATTACATGAATCAGGCCGGTAACGGTATCGGCTCTATTTACAGAGGGTGCCCTATCAACGGGCATGGATAGGAGCTGGTTAGGCGGTATATTTAGAAGTATAATACCGTTATTTAAGTCTGGCGCAAAGGCTATTGGAAAGAAGCTCTTAGAACAGGTGCTAATATTCTTGGTGACGTCATAGAGGATCGACCTATTAAGGTTCGTTTCAAGAAAGATTTCACGAGGCAGGTAGAAACCTTAAGCGTAAAGCCGACGAGAAAATCGATAAAATGATGGAGGGTTCGGGTTATAAAAAGTACGTCTGGCTGATAATAATCAGTCTCAACTGAGGCTGCTGAAGAAGCCTGCTTACGACGATATATTTTCAAGATAATGGCTTTTCTACATGCTCAATCTGTGAATGCGTCAAGTCCGAATTGGATTTGTTCGCTTTACCGCGACGCAGACAAGTATCGAGAGTGGTGAATGGATATTTTACAAGCCCTTATCAGCTCTGAGTGATGACGCCCCAATAGAATTTGTAGTCCCCGGAAATGGAAAGATTTATAGATTTAAGCCAGACTATGCTGTACATTACAGCTAAAGTTCTAAAACATGATGATACAGCTCTTACAGACGCTGATGTTGTAGCACCGGTAAACAATTGGATGCATTCGCTTTTCTCACAGGTGGAGGTTTACTTAAATCAGAAGATGGTGTCACAACCAAACAACACCTACGCCTACCGTTCATATATCGAAACGCTGCTAAATTATGGAAAGGAGGCCAAGAGTTCACATCTAGGATGTACCTTATGGACAATGATACAGCTGGACAGATGAATACTGGGAAACGCTAATAACGGTTTCTCGAAACGTCAAGCACTTGCGGCTACCGGTAAACAGATAGAGATGATTGGTCACGTGCACTCATTTATTTAATCAAGAAATTTCTCATAAGTGGTGTTGAGTTAAAGACTAAATTTGTACGATCAAGAGATACCTTTAGTCTAATGGCGGCACACGCTTCAAATTACAAGACGCGAATTATAGACGCTAGTTTACTGGTGAGACGTATGCGAATCAATCCAACTATTCTAATTAGCGCACGCTAAAGCTTTAGAAACAACAGCCGCAAAATATCCTGTTACAAGGACCGACGTAAAAGTGTTAACTATACCTGCAGGATACAGCGAAAATCATTGGATAATGTTTTCCTGGGTCAGTTACCTAAACGATGCATCGTAGGCTTTGTAGCAAATAAAGCCTTCAACGGTGACTACCCTCAAACCCGTTCAATTTTCATCACTGCAATATTAACTACATGTCATTATATATTGACGGACAACAAATTCCTTCGAAGGCCTTACAACCGGACTTTACAGCTAATGGTTTATACGTAAGAGCGTACCACACCTTATTCTCTGGTACGGGTATTCATTTTTGAATGAAGGTAACGATTATCAAGTGATTATCCCAACGGCTACTGTTTAATGGCCTTTGACCTAACACCTGACCTGTCTGCAAACGCTAGCACGCACTGGAATTTAGTTAGAAATGGGTCCCTTCGGCTGGAAGTCGGTTTGAAGGCGCTCACCGTAACCGTTAACTGTTTGGTGTATGCAGAATTCGATAATGTGTCGAGATCGATAAACATCGAAATGTCGTTGTGGATTTTAGCTGTTAAAAGTGGTAGCTCTAACCTGCAAGCTTCAGTGTAAGCAGCAGCCGATAGAAGATGGACGCATACTTGGACATGCAAGGGTTTAGCGGTGTTAACAACGAATTCATACCGAAAGAAATTGCCGTGGTTACAGATCAGGGTCGTTTATCGTTGATGCTGATAAAACCACCGCGAGGCTACTTTATATCAGGATCCATGTCCGACAGATAAAATTTATGGAGGATAATTATCATGGCTTGAAATGGTGGTGGGGTCATGTACATTCAATAATTTCCGGAGGAGCTGTTGAGGTGTTGCGCCCATTTAACAAGATTCACGTTAAGGGTAGTGAAAAACAACAGTTTTAAGGTTTCTTAACAAACCAATAGTAAACCTGGAGGAGATGGTTGCCCGTCGATTAAACAGTTGAAAAAGGAAGCAAAAGCGTATAGCTGTTTAAGTCATAACATCACTGAGCCTATGTGTGCACTGGAAAACGCATTACTACTACAAGACTGGACACATACCAATTCCAAAGATGTATGCGGTACAAGTGTTGAGATGCTTGAAATCGATCACCAGCCACAAGAAGAATGTGTTTCGGCTTGTATGTGCTTCTAATCAATTACCGAAACACGCACCTCGACCGTGTGCAATTATCGTAAACACGGATCCTGCAAACAACCAGGTCAGCATTGGACCGCTATCTACATTGACGAGAATGGTAACGGGGTATTTTGATTCCTTTGGACGAGCACCGCAAGGATATCATTTACATTTCCTAGAAGAATTCCCGATGTTTCGTATACAATAAAAAATTCTGCAGGATTATCATTCGGATGTATGTGGATTTTATGTCTTAGTGTTTCTATATTTTAGATTACATAGTTTATCAATGATTGATTTTGTAAAAACTATTTTAGTACATGTTTAATTCTAAATGATGAGATAATTAAAATATTGTTTAATGTCTGTTATCCAACCATTCTATTCTGATAAATAAAAATATTTTAGTACCTTAATTGTTTTATTTAAGAATTGCGTAATATCTACTGTTTTTTCTTTTAATTCGGCATGTGTGTTTTTAAAATATCGTGTTATATAAAATTTATTATTTAATGTTTTTTAAAAGAAATTATTTATATTATATTGGTAATCAATTTTAGACTATTATATTTAACCGTGTTATATAATTACAATTGATGTGTAGTAATTAACTTACTAAAGCAAGCATAATTTAAAACGAATTAACTGTCACCACTGAAGTAAAAACAAAAAGTAATTTTTAAAATCGTATTTGTATACATGAATGTAGCAAAGTAACAATTACAGATCTTATCTTATTTTTAAAAATAGGGTTATTATCTTCACAAATAGTACATATCAGATTAAGCTACAGTTTATTTATATATTGCATTCGCTGCATTTTACAAAACAATTTTATCATACGATGAAACTCATTAAAACCATTGTAATTAACTATTTGAATTTAAATAATGAGCAGTACATTCTAAGCGTCTTTAAATATCAAAATGGCCTTATTGTATTTTCTTTTAATCCGACTATAAATTTTTTGAATAGAAAAAATATTTTGTACTTTTAAAAGAGACCTTCAAAAATAAAATATTCAAAGAGACAGTCAAAGTGAATGCGTGTTTTTACATTCTAAATGAGGGGTAAAACCCTATTAGCTATAACTTAGAGATGACGTCAGAGCTTCAATACTTTAAATAGTGGATTCAGGTACGGTAAAAATCAGACGATCTCAAATTGTAGAAGTCTTCATTACTATTAGTAACAGGTTTGGTGAGACTGCCAGCTTGGTTTGAGATCCCAACACTTCCTTGAGGTGTACAAGTCTTTTTTATACCATAGCAAATCCGTTGAGACTGACGGTTTGCCTCAAGGCCATCATTATTATCTTCTCCGAGAGGACCAGATGTAATCTCTGTATTTATTAATACAAGTTACGATTTCGGGTAATTCCTTAACATTTTTTTTTTACGTGTGTATGTATGTATGTTTAAGGTCTTATAGTATTATTTTTTGATTAGGATATGATAAGATAAGGTAGTGTTGTACAACGTATACTGTGTCACATCCAAAAATAATTTTAAACCCCATCTTAAAAAACACCTTTATGAATGTTCTACAGGCAATGCATTTGATTAGTAGAGCTTATAGAGAACATGTATAAGTCATAAAGTACAAACAAATCCTAATTAGCTAAGCAATATACCACCTATTACAGAAAAACGCTCGCTGCTCCTCCTGATGACTCAGCAACAAATCTCTGCTTAACCCTGAAATATGCCGATAGATAGTGTTACCTTTATTACAGAAAATACTCATTAGCCCATACCCCTGCTAGATGGCACCACAAACAAATCCCTGATTAACTCTGAAATATACCACTAGGTAACGCCACCTTTATTACAGTAAATACTCGTTAGTCCATACTCCTGCTAGGTGGCACCACAAACAAGCTCTGTCTTACAAGTTAGCATTAGAGTCCTCGTACTATTTCCCACCAGAGGTTCAGACCTAACACAAGACCCTGTCTTACAAGTTAGCAATAGGGTCCCTTATTCAATTTTCAAATTTTCAGCGAAGCACCAGGTCCTAGAGATAACATTTTATCTTACATCTTTATTATTAAAAACAATCCCCAGCGAAACACCAGGTCCTAGAGGTAGCATTTATCTTACAAGAATTTCCATAAAACAACCCCAAGCGCTGCACCAGGTCCTAGAGATACCATTTATCTTACAAGAATTTCTATAAACAACCCCCAGTGCTGCACCAGGTCCTAGATGTAACATTTATCTTACAAGAACTTCTATAAACAACCCCAAGCGCTGCACCAGGTCCTAGAGATAGCATTTATCTTACAAGAATTTCCATAAAACAACCCCAAGCGCTGCACCAGGTCCTAGATGTAACATTTATCTTACAAGAATTTCCATAAAAACAATCCGAAGCACCAGGTCCTAGAGGTAGCTCTCGTCTGACAAGAAACCACAATTTCATATTTCCTGCGTAGCCCCTGGTCTCAAAGTAAACCTGTTTCTCAAGCTAAACCTGTTTCTCAAGGTAAACCTGTTTCTCAAGGCAAACCTGTTTCTCAAGGTAAACAACTTTATCAAGGTAAACAACTTTCTCAAGGCAAACCTGTTTCTCAAGGTAAACAACTTTCTCAAGGTCAAATAGTGGTCAGCCACGTGGCAGGCCCTGGGAAATCCCCAAGGTCAAATGACGTCAAAATCCAAGATGGCGGCGCAAGTGCCCCTCTTCTACTGATACTCTTTGTGATTGTGAAGTAATTGTTACCGAAATGCTTACTTTGGAATTTATTATTTCGATTCACGTCTGGTATGAAATATTAATCCGTATTAATAATATAAGTAAAATCTGGCAAAAAGTAAATATAAATTTAAACGTCGCTATAGACAATCTACGCAACTTTTCTAATTGGATTCAAGAGTTTCGGGAAACAGGTTACAATGATTGTACTACAAGAGCCTACGAGTTCATAGAAAAAAGCAGTTATGAGATTCCAACGGTTTTTAAAGAAAAAAGGGTTCGTGAAAAAGAGATTATTTAGTTATGAAGCAGTAGATGAGCCTATTGATTCTGCTGTAAGTAGATTCCGAATTGATTTTGTTAATCCAATGGTTGAAGCCATAATACAGGACACTGATACGAGATTTACTGCATTCACTCAATACTATAACAATTTTGGATTTTTGTACGAAGTAAATAACCTAAAATCCTTGACAAATAACGAACTTTTGAAGCATTGCAATGACATTGGTACTGTTCTTC